>JAQQZZ010117278.1:0-14853 GCA_030265115.1 Mopalia vespertina | reverse complement strand
GCCCATAACAGGGAATAGGACTCAAACCAGTGACCACAATGGGTGAAGCACCCCCATACTCAGTGGTAATGATGATTATTAGTTAGCCCATAACAGGGAATAGGACTCAAACCAGTGACCACAATGGGTGAAGCACCCCCATACTCAGTGGTAATGATGATTTTGATCATATTTTGGTAAAACAACTACATGTATGATTTCCAAATCAACATTAACTTTCTTTTAATAATACAAGTTCTAAAAGCAGTCTCAAACCTGTATTTATGTAGGGTAGATCAACCTGATCCACCTGGGCTTCAATGTTGCTTCCTAATGATATCGCAGATATTTACACTTTATGCCTTTGTTAAAAAATGTCATGCACTACAACCTTTCTTACATCAGTCGAATACTGCACTGTAGCCATCTCGATAATTCAAAAATTTAATTATGTACCTGCTTCTTTATCAATTAATTGAAGCTCTGATTGTTTCTTTATTCCTCTCAGTTTGTTTGGTGTTGTGCTCCAGACCCTGATATTAGAGTCGGCAAATCCGGCCCCCAATAGACTGGAATCTTCACTAATACTGATGGCTGTTACCCTGGAAAATATACATAAATTAGTTACTAACACTGTTATACTGCTTGCAGACAGAAACTCTTCAATTTCTATTTAAATGTCTATAAAAATGACTTTTTCCAAATTGCTGACCATTGTCAGTTGTGATATGAACATCAGATTACCAATGTAAAGACAAACATCTGAAGTAAGTGCATCATCTATTGTTTTTGTTTATGTGGTTGACATCCCATGTGTTTTAACCACCAGATCTTAGCTTTTAAGCTCAGGCATTTTTTAATCTGGACACCCCTGGGAGTCTTCGGGAAAGAGGCGATGATTTTGTCAGGCCATTTGGCTTGATTGGGGTTTTATGTCCCACTTACAATTTCACTTGTATGTCCCAAGGATGGAAATAAGGGCAGTTGATTGGTGATTAGTGAATAAAATCGAACAATAACCAATCAAAATCTGACAATAACCAATCAAAATCTGACAATAACCAATCAAAATCTGACAATAGCCAATCACAATTTGACAATAACCAATCAAAATTGAGTGACATTTCTATGTGGAATTACAATAACTGATCAAATTCACAGCTTGCTTTAAAAATAACCGATCAAAATATTTTCCCTTAATTCAAATCCAGGAGAGTATGTCTTTTTATTATAACAATTCATTAGCTTACCCTTGAAAGCTGTTAAGAAATGTATAGAAACAGATTGAGGGTAAGGCATCCTGGCCAACTTTAACTCTCTTCATGGATTCTCTGTAGGCTGTGATCTTCTCAATCTTGTCCTGGTCTTTTCTGAGAGGAAAGAAGATTAGTGAACAAAGAGTTTAACATCGTACTTAAGGGTATTTCACTTATATTGCGATGAGTTGTCCACTTCTTACTCTGCCCTACTTGTATACAATGGAAACCTACAGGAATCTTTGTACAAACCAATCCTGTGATTGCAATGTGCACCTTGTGTGACTTCCTCATACATTGTATACCTGACATTGACAAATGACTCAGTAGTCGGATATGCAAACCACTGAACCAAAGTCGCAAGAGATAAGTGAATGAACAAATATACATGTATATGTTTTTATTGCAGATTAAGAACTCTGGTCTCTGGTTAATATTGAACAAATGTGAAGAGTGAATGAATATGAGTGAACGAATGAATATATGAATCAACCAATGAATACATGAATACGAATGAATGATAAAAGGTTGGTTTAACGTCATACTCATGGGTATTTCACTTATATCACGACGGATTGTCCACTTCAGACTGCTCCTTGCCTAATTACGATGGAAAACCGAGAGGAAACCTCATAAAAACACCCCTGTGATTACCGGAGCCACATCGTGTCTCTCACTCATATACCTGATGGTCGACAGATGGACTCGATCCTGTGAATGGTAATTTGAAGTAGGATTAGTAAGCGCACACGCTACCACTAAGCCACAGCCGCGGGCCGAATGATAGGAAATATTATCAAACAAGTGAATGTATCAATATATGAGTATAGGAATGAATGATGAAAGGAAGATGAGCAGCTAAGTGACTCAATATATGAGTTAATGAATGAATGATGAAAGGAAGGTAAGCAGCTAAGTGACTCAATATATGAGTATAGGAATGAATGATGAAAGGAAGATGAGCAGCTAAGTGACTCAATATATGAGTATAGGAATGAATGATGAAAGGAAGATAAGCAGCTTAGTGACTGAATATATGAGTTAGTGAATGAATGCTGAATGGAAAACAGAGCAGATAAATGAGCGAACAAATGAAAATATGAGTGAAAGATTGAATTAAGATAAATGCAAATCAGATGCAGAGCGGTTACACATTTTTGGTCGTTTAAACGCTGTATCTTTCAAATCATGAGAAGAGTTACAGGAAAGCAGATAAAAAATTGAAAATGAGCTTACAACTCTGGCAGAGGTACCCTGGTCAGTGATGGAGCATTAGGGTCATTCTTGGCTTTCTTCATCAACAATGGGTCCTTTTTAGCTTTCTTTTTCTGTAAAACATAGACATATTCAGATGAGGTTTAACAACATATATCTCAAGTTAACACAGCTGACACATGGCCAGAATGACATGGATAATTAGAGACTGAACTCTATCAAGAATACCAAAGATTACTAAACAAATGTTAACTTGAGAAAATAAATGTTGACATTTTCTCTTTTCATAAATAAACCCAGGTTGAACAAGTGTTGGTTTCCCCTGAAGGTGTTTCTTTTCCCAAAACATTTCCTGTGAGGATACTGTATGTAATTTCCCTGTAAAGGGCTATCAGAATTGATGGAAAACACTGTTTTAAATTAAGTTTAATGATTTTTTTTGCCTTTTGTAAATTTTCAACAAATCAGACAGATTTCCCGCGAAAGAAATTTCAACATTTTTTCCCTGCCATGCATCATGGACACACAATTTTTTTTTATTGTTATGCATTCTCACGGTGCGATTTGTAGTAGCGACTTATGGGGATTCAAATAAGGGGAATCCCCTGAAATCCTTATTACAAATAGCACCGTGAGATTGCTCCTTTATGAGATACATGTACACGTATAAAATATTTTTCTTGTGTCTTGCAAAGACATGGTTACTTTGAAAAAGAGCTGCATTTTTCGACTAATAATGAAAACTACTTAAAATTTGTCATTACCATCTACAGGCTCAGTACATGAGACATACCTTAGGTTTATCATCCCCTTCCGTCGGTTCATCTTCCTCTTCTAAAGGAATGTTCAAATCAGGCTCCTTTAAAAGGCCATAGTATACTTTAGTCTTGTTAGCTGCAAGTAAGATTGGAATATTTGATGTAAATGTGGCAACAAATCATATATTGACACAACTTAAACAGGTTCATTTAATGTTGTTTGTTGTTCTATTATTGTATCATTAATTACAATACCATCTTTTCTTATAACCATGGTTTGAGGTTTAAGTATGACAACAAAATCTCCTGTCACATGTCTGCAACATCTATGATGGCCAACACCATTTTTCATTTCAGAACACTCAGTTTAGCAAAACTACCAGGTTTAAAATTGGTTCAGAAAGTAGCAAATGTGACCCCCAGGATGGCGGACCCAAGGAACATTGGAGCATATAGATTTACAATATAACCAATTCTAATCGCTGTCTCTTGATAATGACCCATCCACCAAGTTAAAATTGATTACCAGACTTTCCCCGCAATTACAAATTATGACAAATGGATGGACACAATCTATTTTCATGTCCCCCTCCCAATGAGGTACTGTGGGAAAAAGACCCCAGCTCTGCTATAGCTAAACAGTGAGTTAGTATTAACCTTCTCTCAGTGCTTCACCCAGCATCCCTCCACTGCTGGCTACAATCTGTTCTCGTTTCCGTGGTACCCCATCAAACACTGAAATAAAAAACAAACATAGAATTACAAACATATGTAATTGAAATGTGTGTCCTCACTTGTGTATTTTTTATTTAGAAACAGAACACCATGTGTTTAAAAGCATATCAAGATGCAGTTGCTACACAAATACATGCTTATTATGATCTGATTAATGTCTAAATATAATGTCGTACACAATGCATTCCACTTTACATGTGATAACTTTGCATCGCCACTGTTTGGTTGAAAACATGACTGGCAAGACAAACAATGACAAAATACAAGACAATTATAGATTTATATGACATGGCACAATAAGAAACAGTGGTCAAAATTTATATAGTACCACGATTAATTGGTTTCTTGTTTTGTACTAAATGAGAGCACCAGGACAACAGGAAGCTCCATCCAACAGATCACTGGAGATATGTGTATGTTTGTTTGTTTCATTGGGGTTTAACACCCTAGTTAAGATTCTTAATTCACTTAAATGAAAGTGTGCTGGTCCATTGGGGGCGAAGAACACCAGCCAGCCACTGACAACATAGACAATCACAAGACGCAATAGATTGTTTGTTTGTTTGATTGGGGTTTAACGTTGTACTCAAGGGTATTTCACTTATACGCCTACAGATTGTCCACTTCACACTGTTCCTTACCCAATTATGGTGGAAAACCGAGAGGAAACCTCTTTAAAAAACCCGCGATTGCCAGAGCCACATCTTATGACTCACTCATATACTGGATAGTTGACAGAACGGTACATCGAAGTAGGATAAGTAAGTGCACACGCTAGCCACTAAGCCTTGAGATCAAGATGCAATAAAAACCTAAAGACATCATGAAACAGATCACCTTCCTGCTGGCCCATAGCTCCATGAATACCAGGGCAACAGGCAACCACCCTGACCCTTTGCCGTAACTGACAATTAAACCAAGACACAAAAGCAGGTCCAAAAACAGATCAACTTCTTGTTGCCCCTAAACTCTGAGAGCACCAGAGCAAAAGAAAGCCGGCCCCACAAAAAAAAAATTTGAATCATTTATTACCATCAATGAAAAGATGCTCCTGTATAATAGTGAGTAACATTTTCATGTGTTTCTCCTGTATATGACGCTTCAGGTGATTGTAGGAGTCTCGAGATATCTTGATTACAAATTTACTCGATCTGCAAACAGAAATGTAGTAAATAAATTAGTGTCCTATTTCATTGTGGTCAGTTTCAACATATTTCAGTGGAGAAAATAAAATTTAAAAAAAAAATAATAAAAAATTAAACAAAATTAATTTCTTATATTATATTTATGGTTTCTTTGTATATTTCTAAAGAGTAATTACACTCGCACAGGGATGTAGATTAAATAAAATCGATGAATCATCTCATATTCAACATAAACTCCCAGACACAAGTTTCTAAATAGATCTTAATCTCAATTTGCTATGGATTACCTACCGAAATATCGAGATATGGTTATGACCGTTTCTTATATGTACATATTATGTTTCTTGTGTTCAAATCACATGATTTCTAGTCGTTTATGTTAGCCAATCAAGATGTCAGGATTGATTAACTTGTTAATGTGAGATGTGAATTGAGCCTTTATGCTTGGTTTGTTTGTTCGTTTGATTGAGGCTTAATGTCGTTCTCAAGGGTGTTTCACTTATTTGATGACGGATTGTCCACTTCAGTCTGTTCCTTGCCTACTTAAGGTGGAAAAACAGGGGGACTCGATCCCGTAAATTGAAGTTGGATTAGTAAGCCTACATGCTAACCACTAAGCCACGGCCGAGGGCCAATATTTGCATGGATAATAAATTATTATGATCCACAACTGTGACACATCACAAGTTTCTGCAGTAAAGAACATCTCTATTTCTACTTAAACACCAGCTGAGTGGTAGGGAGCTTCCTGTAACCCTGGTTCAGCTAATTTGTGTGTCATCTGTCAGATCTATGTTTGTTGCCAGTGGCATCTAAGGTGGTTTACATCCTCCTGTGATCTTGCACTCATTTAAGGTGGTTTACATCCTCCTGTGATCTTGCACTCCGGCCTACAAGTAAAAATACATTTAACCTTTGGCGTGAAACCTCAATCAAACGCACAAATTTTTTAAAAAACATTCTCACTTGAAATTTTCCATGAGTAGATTGCCTTGCATGTGTTCCTTTTTACTGACAGTAGAGAGTTTCTTCAGGTCATCTTTATAATACTCTTCTTGGTCCTTAGAAAACTTCTCAAAGAAATGTTTGGCTGAAAAATACAGACAATACATTGACATAGTTATTATTATGAACCATAAAATTTGATCGATTCAGTGATTGGTATTTAAAACCATACTCAAAAGTATTTCAATGATGATAGCGTTCTCCAACAGTAATTAGCCACACTATAAAGACAATAAAATTAATGTTCCCTGATTGATTAATAAAGACAGTATGAAAACATACTAACCTTAGTCAGAGTATAAAACAATTTTATAAAAATTGTATTTATCCCTATGTATTGTACATTTTAATCATATAATATTGTATCCCTGATTTTGAAGTTTATATTATATTTATCCCTATGTTATGTCAAAAAATCTGGATATCAATGGGAGACTTGAAATGTCAAAAAGGGGGCACTGCAGGCGGCACACTTGTGACGTTTTAGTTAGGTAGCAATAGATAAATGTGTGTGACATCATTTAAAAGTGCCACTATCAAGAATGTTGTGATGCCAGAGAGATCCTTCAGAGATTAAGTTACCTCCCTTGGCAATATTTTTAGACTCCCATTGTTTTTGTAATGTTGATAAAAGTGATAAAGATATCCAGAAGATGAACTCTCTGACCTTCTTGTTCATGCTGGTTATACACCAGCTCCAGGTACATGTGGACAAATACAGGATACAGAATCATACTCAGCTCTACCTACAGAAAACAAAAATAACAAAACAAAGTGTGTCATCAAAATGGGTTTTGTCAGTTCAATTACAAACTTTTAACACAATTAAAGTTATCCAAGGCCAACGTTTTAACTTAAACAATTATCGAACTTTGAATCCAGTTTTCTCAAAAACTGTATCTGGTTCAAAGGCCATCTTTGTCGTACTTAACAGCTACAACTTGGTCAGTTTTAGAGATATTATAGTTAATATATATCAACTTAAAGGCTCTTTTCGAATATACCAAAAACTTATTTTCATATTGTGTGACGTGAACCCATGTTTATTGTGGTTGTCTCCCTTGTTAAAGGGTTAGCTTAAGGTCTTGTAATCATTTTAAGTCTGACAACTTACTTTATGGACATCCAAGCAGGACTCAATGAAGTTTTTCATGTTAATATAATAATCTTCATAAAGAGAAGGGTCGTCTTCACTGGAGAAAGAAAACAAATAATTATTTTACTTAATCATTTGCAGATGAACTAGGTTTCTTAGTTTCCTGATAATAATAAACCACATTTCACTTGTAAGTACATTTTTTTTAATATGTTGCCACCTGTAAGGGTGTGAACACATTGGGGATCTATCTTATTAAAATGATTCATGCACATCACATTCCTACGCCCCACCTATCTCAACCTGTGCCAGAGGTTGGAATTTAAAACACTGCTATCCCCGGCCTTTCATAGACACAATAATCTTACTGTTACTTTCCTTCCTCGCATTCAAGTTTTTTTTAATTTGTCACACAAGTCGACATATTTAAGTTATCTCCCTTTGCAAAAATAAATTAGAAAACAGCCAGAGATGAAATATTGTAGGTAGATAAAATACTAGTGATTGTGTTTAGTGTATCTAAAAAAAAGCAGAGAAAAATAAGACATTTGTTTTGAGGGGACGGTTATAGCAGCGGATCAATTTCCAGCCTCTAATGCGCCATGGGTTGAGATAGTCGGGGAGTAGGGCTGACAAAGGAATTAGCCCTATATATTGTGCTAATCACATTCCGGCTTTCTGCTTTGCTTGTTTTGTGTTTGTTTGGTTGTGGATTTTCTTTTAAAGGTTTATTTCGCCTTATAAAATATGAATAATCTGGTACCTTTTGTAAGCAGCCAAAGCATGAGAGACATCAGATTCCCTCTCAGTGGAACTCTCCTGTTTAACAACATCTTCATCTTTTATCTGTGCTTCTTGTTTCAACAAAGCTTCAGTTTCCTAAAAGGAGTTAATAAAGAGACTTCAATACATTGCTTAATTAAGACAATCAGGATTTATTTTATTGAAGCAATTTATGAATGGGTCGCTGTTCATTTGACGGCTTGATTGGCGTTAAATGTCATACTCAAGGGTATTTAACTTATATGACGACGGATTGTCCATTTCACACATGCTTAAATATGGTGGAAAACTCATTCATATACCTGATGGTCGACATGTGGACTGGAACCCGTGAGCCGAACATCTATGATCTAAGTAAGATTAGTAGGCCAACACGCTAACCACTAAGCCACAGCCGTGGGCACAGGTGAAAGTCCATGGTGGCATAGCGTCTGGGAGTCATCGGCTATATACCGATGACTCCTTGTTTCTTTGAATTATAATTCATAGCGAGGATAAACAAATTGAAAAAAAAAACTAACTGATATTACATCACGGTATGCTCAGATTTCGTTACTAGCAGACTACAAATGCATCCGCCCTGCAAACATATAAATCTTCTACGTCGCTTGTTCTCCAAGGGTATGAAGCTACCGATCAATTACCTTTAGATTATTCTTTCGAAGAAACTGAAGCACAGCTAAAAGCGTTTGTTTGTCTGACGTTGTGTCCGTTTTTCCCGGGGCAGGAACGGGAGCCGCCATATTTGTCGCCTTTATTTTTTTTTTATTCAACTGTTCAAAGGAGAAAATTGTGAAAAATTGAAATAAAAGTTCGAAAAATAAGAAAAACATACTAAGAAAAAGTGCCCTCTTATGTTTGTCAAATAGGGTAAGGTGCGTTAAAAAAAATTAATCCCACAAAGTACCAGTCAACTTGACCAGGATTACATCCGGGTCATTCACTGCCTCTTGAAACCAGCCATTTTGTCTAGGTAACACGCACAAAGGTGTACTCCCAACAATCTATTTCCAATCGACAATAAAATCAACCTGATCCACATCAACATCAAATTATATCTACTGTTTATCTTTTTCAGAAGCTGTCTAGAGCAAAATGAGGGCTAAGGTTAGTATTTTTGTGGTAAAATTTCTTGTGAAAATCAGCTTGTGTGAACTGAAAGATGCATGCATGTGAATGTTGACAAGACTACCTCGTGTCCCGTCCGTAATAGATTCCGATCAATAAAACAAAATCATCTTCAAGTCCAATTAAGTAAAGGGTACATTTGCCGTATAGTAAGCTTATACGGCTATGTGCACATCCCATCTTTTCATGGAGGAAAGAAAACTTGAAGAACTCGTCCGACGAAATTGAGTTATTTGTTTGTTTTTTTTTAAATCTTGCTCGTTCCGGATAACTTTTTACACAATTGGTTCCCAAGACTCACAATCCACCCTGGAATTATTACAATTAGCCTGGCTAGGAATCTTCTGTATAAAAACGGTGAATCCTAGAAGCTATGTCGTCTTAGACTTGAACCCTGTTGCGCGTAGGTCAGCCATGATCTTCCTTAATTACTCCAGCATGGGTCCGTTTTCGTCGAAAAAACATGATAAAGCAGGTGTTTTAAAACGGAAAAACAACCATAACCGGAATATACGAGGCAACCCAAAAACACCAGATGATGGCATAATAAATGCTGAAATATTGAATTAAAATGAGATTATTGTTTTTCAGAATTACACTACTTGTGTATTATGTTAAACTATTGGTTTTGAAATTTATACACCTGCTCGCCTAGTACATTTAAACGGCGAACTGAAATGCATCTCGTTCGGGGAAACCCTTGGAACAAAATAATATATTTGAAAACCTGGCTGACAAAGACATATTTTAATGGCCAAGCTTTCAGTAATTTGCGGATAACACACGCTAAAAAGGATGGATGAAGGTAAGAAACTAAACATGGACTATTTGGGCTAGTCTGATTTCTTATTGCCATTTACGTGATAAACAAGAGTGACGGGCAAAGTGCACCTTGCTGTATTGACTGATAGCATGTGCTTTATAATGACAGTACCTGGATCTAGTTTCCCTGTAGCTGACGACGCGCACTAAAATAGACTAATAGATACAAGACAAGGCGTAATTTACCGGTCACAGATGTTTAAAGTTCACTTTATTGTGATCACCCAAAAGTTTTATATTCAAAGTATTAATTCTATCCACAGTAAGAGACCGATCTCTAACATTTTGACTGCATTTAAAAACGTATGTTGACATTCATGCCAGAGTTATGTCCCCTTATTGCGGAAAACAACACATGTAGAAGTCGAAATACATACTTAATGATCTTCAATAATTAATTTAATATTGTCTACATTTTGATTGTGAAAAGTTTTCTGGAACATGCAAGGTATATACATAGATCAATCATCTTTTTTTAGAAAATAACTGCCTGTTTGGAATCAAATTGGTATATATATAAATAAAAAAAAATGTTGGACAAGGTTTTTTTCATGAATTGAAGTGGAGTGTTGGTAGGGAGCTTCCTGTTGCCCTGATACTCGCAGAGTTTAAGGGCAACATGAAGCGGATCTGTTTGGGGTATTTTAGTATTGCCCTGTCTTTCTTGGTTACCAATGGTGTCCAGGGTGGTTTCCTTCAACCATTGAGATGGCAAGCTGTCCTATGAGCGAAATTATCTTAAATATGGTGTTAAACGCGAATCAGTAATTGATAGCTGGAGGGATCTTATTGCTCAGGTGCTCTTATAGCTCAACAACGTTAGGCCGATCTGTCTGGTGTGATTGTATTGTGTGTGGTTGTTGTCATCATTTGTTGCTTTTCGCGGCAAGGGTGATTTCCTCCATCCATTTAACTGGCACCCAGTCCTAAGTCCAAAAACCTGAAGTTGGCAAACATCAAACAACCAAATAATTCAAACTAAGGAATAAACACTAAATTTGCAGATGGCATTTGGCAAGGAGCTTACTGGTGTTCTGTGAGCTAAGGGGATATGTATACCGGAGCATTATTGGCTTGTGGCTTTGTATGAAGTCTTGTGAATGTTGTCTTCATCTACCCTGGGCTTTCCATGAGAATTTGACACAGGAGCTAAAAAAAAACACTCGCCCAAGTACTTAAACTGGAGCTATGAGATGAATTATGCGAGTGATTTCCATTCAGCACAATACTAAGAAAAAAATTCTGCAGGAGTGTGCAAAAGGGATTTATGTGCAAAAGGGATTTATGTGCAAGAGAGTGAATACTCTTGTAACATTGAAAGCCTGGTCACTCATTGGTGGCAGAGCAGCGATTGTGGACTGTGTATATCCTTATTTTCTGAATGGGCCAACTAAAATATGCATAATTTTTTCTAAGCCTATTTGCGCTGTTAATTAGAAAATGTTGACCAACTTGATCTTTTTTTTTTATAGTGGCGTAAGAAGCGTATGAGGAGACTGAAGCGAAAACGAAGGAAGATGAGGGCCAGGTAAGTTTTGTTACACAAAGCATAAAATAACAAAGCATTAAATGTTACTCTTAAAGAAAAATTACTTTTAGTTTGCACAAAACAAACCAACAAACCCTTCTGCCTTGATCCATGGCGTGTTATCTTCATGCCAAAATTGTTTCCATAAGTAAAAATACATCCATTCCTGGATAAAAAGTACAATTTTTCACGAACAGGACGTATAAGAGCTCAAATTTCCTTCCAAATCCTGCATAAAGCCCATACATTTTTTTCCCTAAATTTCTACCAAAAACCTGAGAATTTACACCAACTAGAGTTGTATGGTTGCATGATTTTCCAGGGGTGATCTCCATTATTGTTATTCTATTGGGAACAAGTCGGGCGTCGTAAATGTCTGCGCGGTGATATTTTCTGGCAAAACCTCAAATTGGTCCTCTTAAATTTTCAAGCTGAGCTTCATGTTGCCCGGGTTGAACCTCCAGTATACGAGTGAGTCCCACGATGTGGCTCCAGCAATCGTGGGGGTGGTTTTACGAGGTTTCCTCCTGGTTTTCCACCGTAACGAGGCAAGGAACAGTGTGAAGTGGACAATCAGTCATATAAGTGAAATACCCTCGAGTAGGATGTTAAACACCAATCAAACAATCTTGTTGCTCTAGTGTTCTCATCTAAGGGGTAAGACGAAGCCGCTCTGCCTTTGTATTGAATCTTTCGATTGTCCATTCATTGTTGAGGGTGGCTTCTTTAACCCATTGTCAATTTTTTTGTTTTTGTACCTTTATGGAGACTAATGCTAAGTTTCTTTACAATACTATCTTTGTTTAATGCCAGGATTGACAACATTTATTAAAGTCCGTTGGAAAAGTAACATTTTTAAAAAACACTTTGAATGATTTGGAAACCTATTAATCTGTCCACTAAAAATGAGTTTGTATAACCATGGGAAGACCTTGTTCATCAAATCTTGTTTTTTCCAACAGCATTTTCTGAACATGGAGGTTTTTGTTATCTCCCTTCTTAACCCTCTTGATGCGTGGCGGCATTTGGCGTTGTCGCTGTAAATGGCGCTGTAATGTGTTAGAGTGGCTTTTTTTTTTTTTTACCACCGAAGATAAATGGCAAATATAAATGGTCCACAAAATATTGGTCAGTGTTTAACATTATTCAATTGAAAATACAGATTAAAATTGTATCTATATTTTTTCTTCCAATAGGTCAAAGTAGACTGGCTGTGCGGACGCTTTTGTGAATGTTCTGATCGACAATACTGCTTTAGTCCTGGGAGATACTGTGCTGAGCAGGTTGGGAATGCAGGAGTCGCATGTACTGATATAGACTACAACGTCGGTGAAACCACAAGACCATTATCCAAAACTACAGAAATCAAATTCGATTAAAAATGGACTTGTTTGGAGAGAATTTTGAGCACTAACCTCAGGAAAAGTTCATATTCTACCCCGACAAGAACTGGAAAGCATGAAATTGAGATCCTATAGAATGAAAATCATGAGTGTCCTTAATACCTGGTTTAGGACGACATTTAGTTATTGTGGATAAATGGAGGAATCTTCTACTCTGATCCTATCTTGATACAGCAACTTTGACAGATATAGAACCGTAATCTATTTTAGTGCATGTGGTTGACCCAGGGTTGCGTCCTAGTAGTATACATAGCTCCTATGCTGGGTTATGTAGATTGGTGTTCACACTGTCACCCCATTCTACAGGGGTGGTTGCGTCGAGTTTTAGGACAAGTGTAGAGGAAATGGATTACACCAGCCGGCAGAAGTTAATTGGCTGATTTAGTCAACACAGCCCAGGTCCTGTCTTGTTTATGGAAATTCCACCTTAAAACTGTGGAACAGATTAGACGATCCTACAGTGAATTGAAAACTGTATGGCTAGGTTGCCATTGTTGCACTTATTTCTAAAACTCGCTGCAAATGTGGAGCCGCTCTTTGAGAAAGTGCAACGTAAATACACGATGGCTGCGCAATGCCTGCCCTGAGTCGTTCGGCTTTGTTCAGACCCCGCAGTGGATTCTTATGAGATGATGTTCAGGGAACGCTGGCAGATGTAAATCAGAACATACAAAAAGTGTCAAATTTCATGTTCACCTTACTCCACTATCTCTTCAATGTATTAAATGGACATGCAAAAAAAAAAATCCTTGTTATTGAAGTTCTTCTAATATTATGTTGCCCCTGCCATGTGCTCCCAGAGATAAAGGGAGGAGTAAAACGGCCATTCTCTGGTGGCTTTATGTACAAACCCTATGGTCATGTGATTGTCTAGATAAGATCCAAGTTAGTTGACCAGTCTACCCCTGAGGCAGTCTAATAAGCCACTCGACAGAAAATATTTCAAGTGTTTTGAAAAGAAATTCGACACTTTTATCCCATCCGCATATTATGGCATAGGGATTATGTCCCTCCGTCCATATGTATTGAGCATGTGAACAAGATAAAAACAATACCACTCAACGCGGGTTTTTAAATTTTGGAAACCCATTGGTCTTCCACTGAACTACATTCCCAATAAATTTCTTGTTTCCATGGCAACATGGTATCCATAATGATAGTATTACACACGACGTGAACCCGTTAAAAACCATACTGCTTAATACAGGGTTTTCAAATTTTTGAAACTCATTTGTCTGGCACTAAACTAATATTTAAATTGGTGTCCTTCCAATCAAATTTCTGGTTTCTATGGCAGCATTGATAAATAATAATAAAAGAGGATACACCACTTGTCAAGGAACGACACTAGATCACCTATATTCCAACGCAGAAGCCCTTCAGACTGAAACCTTAGAGCCCTACTATAGTGATCATAAAATTGTGTGGGCTGCTCTTCTACAGAAAAATGTAAAAGTTAACCAAATAGGTCAGCCTTCATGAACTACAGTTGTTACTGATGAATCGCTGCAAATCAGTTTGCATACATGTATGATGGATAGAATGTCGCGCACAAGTTTTAGCCGGGTTACCTTTATGGCCGTACAGGCTTTTTGTCCACCACTACAGTAAGGGGGACTTAAAAAAAAATGCTACTTGGTGTCCGTCTGTCAGTCGCAAGTGTTTGTGAACACTAGCTTGAAAACAAATTCACCGATTAACTTCAGACTTCGTATGTAGCTGCCTCTTATTAAGATGACGGAAAGTATTGCATTTCACCTAATTCCGTTAAACGTAATGGTTATTGCATAATTTTAGCATATTCATGCCTGTATGTGTTGTGAACACGATAAGTAGAAAATAAATTCACGGATTAACTTTAAACTTTGAAGATAGCTTCCTGCTTTGAATTTCACCAAGTTCCGTAAAACAAGATAGCCGCCATTCATTATTTTACTATATTCATTACTGTATATGTTGTGAACACTATAACTCTGTAACAAATTCACAGATTAACTTGA
>JAQQZZ010117267.1:0-14854 GCA_030265115.1 Mopalia vespertina | reverse complement strand
CAGACGGTTGTCCGATACATAAAGCCAGACGGTTGTCCGATACATAAAGCCAGACGGTTGTCCGATACATAAAGCCAAAGGCTTGTCTGATACATAGAGCCAGAGGGTTGTCTGATACATAAAGCCAGAGGGATGTCCGATACATAAAGCCAGACGGTTGTCGGATACATAAAGCCAGACGGTTGTCCGATACATAAAGCCAGAGCGTTGTCTGATACATAAAGCCAGAGGGTTGTCCGATACATAAAGCCAGACGGTTGTCCGATACATAAAGCCAGACGGTTGTCCGATACATAAAGCCAGACGGTTGTCTGATTCATAAAGCCAGACGGTTGTCCGATACATAAAGCCAGACGGTTGTCCGATACATAAAGCCAGACGGTTGTCCGATACATAAAGCCAGAGGGTGGTCTGATTCATACTACCAGGCTATGTAGGTCAAGAGGATTCATATGATTCTCTGCGAGTCAATGTGGACAAATTGCTGCCAATTTGAAATATCAATACTAAGATACACTTCCCAATACAGTCACACCGGTCTAACTGATTGTTGCTCTTACACTGATATGTGGAGTGACAAGTAATGATGCGTAGTAACTCCCTTCATTAATTCCATATCCATCAATAGCAGCTTTCATTGTAAGTATAAACATAAAACAAACATAATTGTCAACAAAAATATATTTTTAAAATAGTAATATTGGCTTTTACCTGATCAACAAGTAACTTGACAATTTCTTGGACACATTCATCCACACTGAGCTCCCCAGCCTTCAGAGAAAGGTCCGGGTGCTCAGGTGACTCGTAAGCACCGTCCACACCAGTGAAACCTGCAAACAGAAGAGCAAGTCACACAGATTTAGACAAAGCCACAAAAAAAAAAAAAGGAGTCTTTCATGTCTTCTCCACTTTGAGCTTTATATTAAGGATTATTTGTTTGCTTTATTGCGATTCTATGCAATGCTTTAGGGAAAATTAAGGTAGGAATAATTGTAACGTTCGTTTTGAATCAGTTTAAGATGGCAAATGCCACAATGAATTGATGGGGTGCCCGGATGGACAATATCACCTCCAATTGGGACACTCTGCCCTTTACCTGAGGGCTGCTTCTTTTTTTTTTGTCTTTTTTTTTTGGTTATATACAGAATTGATTGATTGATTGGTGTTTTATGCTGTGCTTAAGGGTATTTAACTTATATGACAGCAGTGTTTTAAAAAAAATAATTGACCTAGCACAACCAAGATGTGAATTGTTTTCATAATGTTAATCTTCCTCCAATGCTAAGTAAAGACAGCATTGCTACTCTTCAAACAAACTGCCTTAGCCAGAGGGCTGTAATAGAAAGAAAGAAAAACAAAATTGTGCTCTCCAATACAACATTTAAATTTTTTCTCAGCTATAATAATCACATGATAGACAATCCCCAAAAATAAGCGTAAAATGATGTAGATACCTTTGATCTGTCCAGCTCTGGCTTTTTTGTACAGACCCTTCACATCTCTCTTCTCACATATATTCAGAGGGGTGTTCACAAAACACTCCACAAAGGGCAAGTTACTCTCAGCATGTAATTTACGTGCATTCTCTCTGTCCTGTATGGATAATAACAACCATGACAAACTTATACTGAATGTTTCATTTCTAGGAGTATCTATATTTCTAAAAGCAATCACACTGGCATAGGAGTATCTATATATGTACCACATAAGAACTATAGCTTGCAATGACATATGTGTTCAATCAAATTTAAAAAATAGCATAGAATTTCAATTAATGTATTTGATTGGTTGGTGTTTTGATAGCTTTGATCATGGAAATTTAATCTTGATAAAATATTTAACTTTAACTCTTATATTCACATGCTATGTGTGAAAAAACTTGACCAACCTTAGAGAATGGACTGATAAAACTGGTGATACAGATGATACCGCCATCAGCAAATAGTTTGGCAACCTCAGAGATACGTCGGATATTCTCCTCCCGGTCTTCCTGAGTAAAGCCCAGGTTCTTATTGAGACCTGTACGAATATTATCACCATCCAAACTGTAAGCGGGCACACCTTGTCCTACCAGGTACTCCTCCAACGCAAAGGAGATTGTGGTTTTACCAGCCCCAGATAAACCTACAAACAATAACATAACAATAACCAATTCAACCTACATACCTTATTAAAGAATCACACATATACACATACTTTCATGTTTGTGAACTAATGTTGATACAGATGAAATCCTGCAATGACAAATCTTGATGCACACTCTGTTTTCCCCATCTGTCACTTATTTCATATTGTATTTCATCGATTGGTTAAATGATGTTTAATGGCATGCCCAAGGGTGTTTCACTTTTGCAACGGCTGTGTATTCCAATATTGACACAAGAACAACTATAAATTGGGACATGCTTGGCTTTACTGGAAACTTAATCTTCTTCCAATATTTAGTATAAAGACATAATTGATATAGTCGAAACAAACTACCCTTAGCAAGGACTATTCCACTTATCAAAAACTTTTTATACCTGAACAGGCCTGTGCTGTAATCTTTTCTGGCAGAACCAAAAATCGGTCCTCTAAAATTTTGTGAGATAACCTAACATTTGCATTTTCCCATTTTTTGCTGATTTTTCAAATACATAAATGTGCCTTTGTGAAAAGTAAAGCAAAATTGCTTTAAAATACAATCTTCATTGATAATTGAATGACAAAATTTGTCAAAATCAGTGACAAAATGCACATTTTGACTAAGACTGCAAAACATTTGGGAAACTTATAAATCAGTCCTCCTATGGGGAAACCCCGTTTTGTCCGTTCTCTCGAACAGCACAGGCCTGCTGAAGAAAAAAATAATCTTAAATGAGGCAAAATCATAAAGATTTACTTCTGTTCAGCAACGACAAGACAGGGCAGCCACAGGAAACAAACAAAAAATATGCAACAGCATATCAGGTGCGTGTTGCACCTTTGCTCTCAGAGCAAACTCCCTCCAACCACAAAGAGATTAGAATGTTACCTGTAAGCCAAATGGTACAGCCTCTGAATCCTCCTTTTTGTCCAAGAGCTTTCCCTCGTTTGTCTCTGGACACATGGTGACTCTGAAAGACCACATTGGTTGCTCGCTGTATACCCTAAAAATCCACACAAAACAAAAAATATTTGTTAAAAATGACAGGTGCAGAAAAAAAGTGAAGTTATCCAGTCACTGAAAAGTTTTGACACAAACACAAGAAAGTTCAGAAAATTCGATAACAGACATGAAGTTAACTCTGAGCCTATGGTAACTCATCAACACTGGAAATCAGGCCACCAGGTGGACAAACACTTGGTTTAATTTGTTGTTTGTAAAAGGGTAAATCAACCAAATCACGCCTTTATCAAAACTAAGATTTTTAAAAAAAATAATTATATCAAGATCATGGAATAAAATGCTCATGATAGATTACCGGAAATCTTACAGAATGCATCATGGTAACTCTTCAAAATGTGGACGAAGACTTCTTCTTACAGTCTGCTATGTCTTATAATACAGAAAACATCAAAAGGTGTCTCCGCTCGACACTTAAATTCCGGAGTGTTTTGAAATAATAGACTTCTAACTATCTAGAATCACTTGCACATGACCGACTATGTATAATCACTTGAGATGCAAGCTGGCAACCATTATTAGGGTAATATACAGGTTTGTACTATCCAGAAACACCTGTATACAATAACTACCAAATAATCAGTCGGAGCAAATATATACCTCAGACATGGTCACATGATCAACAGATTAACCTCTAGGTCATGTGAAAAAAATGTGTAGGCTGAATAACATTGGAAGGAAAATCTTGACATATTAAAATCCTATCTAGTCATTAGTGGCTAGACTTCAAACAAAATTGAAAGAGGGGAACATATGGATACCACCCTAATTGAATATGTGTTATCTGGAATTACTATATACATAATACATATATATAGTAACCCCAGGTGTAATTATTCAAATGTGATGAACAGAAAACAGGTAAACTATGGCTGACTATCTAATGACCCACATGATTGTATAGCATTAAGTGAGCACAGACATTACATCAATAGTTCTGATGCAACGTACTAGAGATATTGCACTGAGAAAAACATTTTGTTTGATCGTTGCAAAAATGGTTTATATAAATAAACGATAATAATACCATGAAAAGTGAGGAGTGGGGGTTTTCATATATAGGCTATTTTCTTTAGGAAAATAGCTTAGTCAGTTCTTCATTGCACAGGATATTTTTTCTCCAAGTGACCTATTTAACAGACACTTTTCAGGTGTGTGTTGTCCCACTTTTTGACACTGAGTATAAAGACAGTTTGAGCAAACTACATGGGTGTGCGCTATGGTTTGGGACAAAAGGTCCAAGATACACTTGATGATCCACAGGCATAACTGAATAATATTTTACAGCCAACAGTCACCACTATGTTATCTTGAACTATGTGGAAAAAATATAGGTTTGAACCAGTTCTGTTAAAGTACTTTGTGTTACTAACAATATGGTGTTATTCCAGTTCAATTGAGAATGTTTGTCTGATTGGGATATACTGCCATACTTTATTTCACTCATATGACAGTATGTCAACTTTGCATTTCAGGTGTTGGGTGAAAAACGGGCCAGAAACCTTGCAAATCTTCCCCGCAATATATGTAGTCGTGAGGTAATGGTCTAAAACGTATGTCATGTACATTGACATTGAGATGGTATTAATGCACATACCCCTTTTTCAGTTTTATGTGTAAGATAAAAATTATTTTAAAATATTATTTAATAACCAAAAACAAAATAAAAAATATCATTTTGGCCTTTATTTGTACTTGAAATGTGTGCTGGTTTCTTGCATCAGTTCTGTTATGACTAGCACTTTAGGCAATACAAATAGAAAAAGGGGTTTGTACAAATAACAAGCTTCATACTGTCCAAGAAAGGGGCCATTCCCTATGTTCTACGTGACTTAAATACTTATCACATACAATTTAAATGCTGTACAATAAAGAGTAATGGGAGACGAAGTAAATACTTCTAAATTTCAAAACTGCATAATCATACACCTAGTACAATGTTATCCCAGTGTCCTTCAGACCCAGATATACATGTAGTTTGTATCTATAACCTACTTCAAAGAGTTAGAAAATAAAACTAGAGGATAAACATTACAAAGATTTTTGCAGATTCCATCTGAAAATGTGGACTTTTCATGTGTTTTTTCTTACACATCCTGATTCTAATCGTTAATTAAATGCAAACAGTTGTTGAGAACCACAACACTTAGATCAACCAGCTACAGCTTTTGAACGGAGCAGTATTTTCCAAGAGAGAACAGGTAAGCAATGCTGATCACAATTGATCAGATTAAACCCATAAAAGCTGCATAATAAAATAAATATATTTCAGAATGTATGGTAATGTAATGCTATAATCGCATACAATTTTACTATAAAATTTTAAGTGTAGCTTGACTCATTGGTTAGAACATTGGTGAGAATATTTACACAATGGAACTAATGAATCTTGGATGAGTTTGTGTTATGCAACAGATAAAATAAGTCAACCAGCTTGAAACTAGACACAAAACAAATGCGTTACAAGAAACTGGCTAAAGACAGCGACTGATTGTCACCCCTTAGAGCCGCAGAGCAACAGGAATTTCTTCCACCCACTGAGTTTAGGCAGATTTCACTTCACACGAGGTATAATGCAAAAAAAACTATAAAAAAAAACAGGCAATGCTGTCAGTCAGTCAAAATGTCGGTATACTCAGCTCAAGATCATGTTTCAACATATTTCAGATTTAATCTGAACACCAAAGAAATTATGTAATCAAAATCTTGAAGGAATTCAGGTCAGCATTCTACCAAGTTAACATTCATCAAGGAGAAGCACATCCGATGGGGTTGATGGAAGTGTCCTGAACAGGTTCTTTAGCTGCCCTTAGATTTAATCAAATATTCTATTTGGCCCTGAAAATATTTGATATCCATCAATTTCATGGAGACATTATTCCACTTCAAGATAAATATATTCAACTTTGTGTGGATAAATATTCAATATTATAGGAGGGATAATATTTAGTATTGGAGGGAAAATATTCAATCTGGCAAGCCTGTGTTTGTAAGAATGTGATTATATCAACCACTGCCATAAGACAAGGGACCAAATTAACAAATACAAAGCCACTGACCGAGTGATGTGAAAACAATGTCAGTGGAATTATTTTTCAATTTAGATAGTTCCGTCTACGAGCTGTATCAAATTTCTGGATTCTCTTTTCTAGAGGCCTTGATGAAAATGACACCACAACATCAATAGGATGTTTACTCTCAGTTCTATGATAAGTTATAACAAACAATTCCTTAATGATGGCTGTATTGTCCGGTATATGTAACTTTAAATATGCATTAGACAGAGAGACTTTTAGAAATGTTGACAGAATTAAATTAAAAGACTTGCTAAATATTGTTCTCAATAGACTCCATATGACAAGGTTATTCTGTTTGTTGCAGAATGAATCGGAAGAGGTTATATTTCTTAACCAATTTATTTGGCTGATGTTAATGATCATATCTGATTGACGAGTATTTCAATAACATGTTTGGGGTGTCATTGGTTGGGGAGACTGAAAGTCCAACACCCACAAGTCAATTGCAAAGTTAGTTTGTTTGTTCAATTTAATTTTGAATTAATTGTATGAATTTTAAAGATAAATGTTTGTTTTGTCAACTCTTGATTGATGGATTGATATATTTTGGTGTTTAACTCAGTGTTCAAGGGTATTTCACTCATATGACAGTGGTGTACTCCAGTATTATAGCCACAGTACACCAGTACAACTGACAAATGTGAGGTGTTTTGCTTCAACTGTTGGAAAACAATTGCTTTTTAATTGCCAACTGAAGACAGTATGTCTACTCTTGAAGCAAACAGTCATAAGCAAGAGCTATCAGTATATAAGGATTGAAAATGTTTCTTTGAGAATAGAGCAATCTACTTCTCTACAGAAATGAGAGGCACTACAGCCACAGTACAAGATAAATTTATGGCTTAACATTCCAATTAACACACCTCGTCTGATTTCATCAAACTTGATATAAGTGCAATCAAAATATATGTTAGAAAGTTAATTGTACAGTTCAATCTAATGAGTAATATTAGATGCCAACTCCTCAAAATCACACAGGTTTAGAAAGTATGGGTTAAATGGAGCACTTTCTGATTACCAGAGTTCACTTTAAAACAGTATATTGTGATGCAAGTATAAACATTAATAGGGTAAAGAAGCAGTGTACTGAAGCTTAGAGCTCTTGTGCCAGTTAAATGGTATACTTTGAATCAACTCACACTGAGATTAATAAGATAAACTATGGACAGAGTTAAAGTTGCAGACAGACAGTGTAAAAACGTGTGTCTTTTCACTACATATGAGAAAAACACACAGCTGATTGTAAACTCAGTGGGTGTTGAGACCAGCTCAGTGGGTACTGGGTAAACTTCCTTGAGCAGCTGTTAGAAACATGTTACCTAGCTTAACTCCAGCAGGTTTGATCATAACCACTGGCTGGTTACATTATTTGTATTTCTAATAGAAAATATAACACAGATCCAAAGATGGGTAAAATCAACAAGCCGAGTGAAAACCAAAATTAAAAAAGAACAGAATGGGGGAAAATTATGCCTTTTGATGTAGGACCTTTGTGGAAGCTGAAACACTTTTTTTTTTTTACACTATTTTAATAACATAATAAACAAAAGTAACAATGTGCTATTTTCACTAACCGAACAGTTATATGTCCGATTTTCAAGTATACTTGTTCATACCCTTTCTGTTGCGTGCTAACCCATACTGTTAATTTTTCACCCTTTTGCGAGTTGAAGAGGTTTGAATTTGAAGACATTTTAATTATCATTTAGTAAAATACTACAGTAGAAACTGATGTTAGTGAAATGGGAAATTGTGGACATCTGTCGACTTCTTAATAATTACTTAAAAAGAGTGAACAAATTATTATATGACATGTGATACACACTTAAAAAGCCATACCACAAACTGAAGAGAATTAATTTAATATTTTTCAATACATGTGTAAAGAATTAACAAACCTCTTTACGGCCTTGAAAAATGTCCATAGTGTAGCTAATGAAATAAACTGGAAGTTAGAAATCTATGCCTTGTGTGCTATGCCTAATATTGCTTCTCTGCTACAACTCGACTGCGAATGAGTAGATATGTTTTCATGCCCATACAGCAGATTATATGTAGGTCAGAATCTTAAATAGGCCACACATGCCTTTTCTTGTTTCTTATTGGTGAATTACCCATACTTGGTGTGTCAAAATGTCATTGGGTATACAATCTGCATAAGGGTCCTGCTGAGGGCTTTGAATAGGTAAGAAAGAAATTGCATTATTCCCAATGGGTGGGGCACATGATCAAACGTGTTCATTCGAAACTCTGTCCTATTTAAAGTGATTTTGATAGAATTAGACAACTGTAGCATATATCCTAAGTTGCTAATGCGTTCAGACCTATAATATTATAGAACTAAATATAATAAATGTTCAGTTAAACACAGGTGTTTATTATTGATCTTATTTATTATAAGTGAAGAGTCAATAAATAAATAATACCAAGTCAAATTGACATAATGTAAATCAAGTTGTATGCTTTTTTCACTATAATATGTATCTAATGATTTATTAAAATGCTTGAATTGGGTTATATATTGCTGAGTGGTAAACTTTTCAGACATTTGAATTCCTCCAAAATTTTTGTTTAACCTGTAACCCTCTTTAATATAACATTCTATCTGTTAAAGCTCATGGACACTGTATATTTTGCAGATAAATCCAACATAAGAATTATATTTCATTGAAATATGCTAAAGGTCAATTTGTGTGGCAAATGATTATGTTTTAATATAGTTCATTTTTAATCCTCACAAATGACAAAGTATACAGTCATGATCTACATGTAGGTCTTTTGTTCCCCGGTATATACCTGTAGATGTTACAGTTTGTAATGTTTTGTTATATCTATTTAAATATTTAAAGCTGATGGGCTGACATTTACCTTTTGTGTTTTGTAATAACCAAATAATTTTCATGCTGGATATTTGGGAGTTTATGTATGTATATACATTTGTAGAAATTAATCACACTGGCACAGGGATGTCCAATAAATAAAACTGATGAATCATCTCATGTTGTAGATAAACTCCCAGACTTGAGTAGATCTTAATCTCCAGTTGTTATGGGTAATCTACAGATATTTCCAGAAAAGGTAATGACCATGTCGACAAATAGAATTATTTGTTTATTTGGGGTTAACGTCGTACTCAAGGGTATTTCACTTATATGATGATGGATTGTCCACTTCACACTGCTCCTAAATCAAAAGTGGATAACCGAGAGGAAACCTCGTAAAAGCCATCCCCACAATAGCCGAAGCCACTTTGTGTGACTCACTCATTATTTCATATACCAGATGATCGACATGAGGACATAAAATTAGAATTAGTAAGCAAACACTAAGCCATGACTGCGAGCCCATATAGAATTGTTATTATTTAAAATAAAATACTTTGTAGCTCAGCAGACAATTTAAATACAGATATTTATAATAAAAAATTGAAGAGAACAAAAACTGGTGACATGGGTGATGTTCTTTTCATGTTGATTTGTACGTTACCCCATGTTTGCAAATAATATAAAAGTGAACGTAATTATACTATTTCTGGATAACCACTTCTTGTTTTGTGATAGAACACAACATTTCGATACAATAGTCAAAATGCCTGTATCGTCATCAAGTATAAATTGTCAATTTACACCTGATGACGATACAGGCATATGGATTGAAACGTTGTGTTCTAACACAAAACAAGTGGTTATCCAGAAATTGTATAATTATGTTACCCAATTTCTAAAGGTCGTTCAAAACTTATAAAAGTGAACGTTTCAAAATTAATATTAAACGTCCGGATAATTGAATGAGTGGTGGTTAAAGCCCTGCTTAAAGATATTTCGCTTATGTGATGGCAATGTACTCAGACATTAATTCACACTAGCACAGCTATAACATAGGAATAGGGTGAAGGTTACTGTTTAATATCTTAATATGTCACACATTTATCAATTTATTAGAGCAGGGTCATGTCAAATGTCACCTGGACATGGCATGCTACCTCAGTATCACGGATACCTGGATAAACCATTCTCTTATCTCAATTCTACATGGATCTAATTGTTATTAAGGACTTTGGTCTGAATGACCAGGACCCTGTATATACACATCAAAAGTTGAAGGTCATAGTTATTAAAAGTCACTGTAACTAGATGAAATAATACCACGATAGAAATATATTAAACTGACATATTCAGAAAAAAAATAATGATATTAAAGATTATTTATGTCAAATTTATGCTACAAGCTTGTCAATGAACCAGTGCTGGTCGTCAAAAAATGATATTTTTTTTTTTATCTTCTTTGGGAATGAAGCTCATAACAATCCAAAATAGTGAGTCCTAATAAAGTTTTACTCTAGCTTTGGATTAGTCATTTTATTGGTATTTTTATCATGTACAATTTTTGTCTAATGGTAGTCTAAATTTTGTTAATTAATTACTGGAGGACATACTGATAAGCCCAGATACCTGTATATTAATTAGTTTGGAGCACACCTGTGATATTTGCAAGGCTTGTTTTTTACTTCCAAATTGGTCTTTTAATTGCATAACAATATCACAGACTAGCCCATCATTAAAAAACTAAAGTATTTTGAAATTCCTTCTGTCCTGTTCATGAAAAAGTTTAGACTGAAAAAAAGGTAATCTAATCTTTGAGCTGTTACAATAATCTTTCACATTACAGAAATGAAATTTTCAGAGAAAACAAGTGTTAAATAAAACCACTCACAGGTTAAAAAGTAAATGCATGGTGTATATAAGTTAACTGAACTTACCCTGTATGGAAACATGCTGTAGAGAAAATCAACAGAGTATGTCAGGTCTTATTAATGTAGGTTGTTGTGAATTTGACAATGACCAACACTGAAGAGCATACAGATAAATATACAAGGCAGATAAAGCACAGAATGTAAATTCAACCCAGATATAGGTATAAATACATGGAGTGTAGCCAATGAATATGAAGATGATGTGGCAGCCAATCATCTATATAGGAGATCAATATTATTTGAAAACAGATGTTACTGTTAACATTGATGTCCATTGGTGCTACACATGCAATGGATTCCAAGAGAGATCATGTAAAGGTATGTGTTTATTAACACCCACCTGCCACCCAATGCCCCACCCTACAATATGAGACACCTTGTACTTTGCATCTCCCCCAATTAATGGTATCACCTGACTATATTTACACTAAAGTTTGGACATATCTCAATACATGCATCTACCTTTTTTTTCCCTTTCCCTTTGACAATTAAAGTGATATATTAATTAGCACCTCAGTTTTATATGGCCGTTTGGCTAAGGACAATATAATTAAAGTATATTTATGCCATCAGCTATGGAGGAACATTAAAAATCCAACAAAGCAAAGTACATCGCAAGATTAGTGAAAAACCTTATGGCATTTTACACAGCAATCACATTTTATATGCACCTGATGTTAAAACCTTTTGAAACAAGTGAAGGATACAACTAAAAACAAAACAAACAAATTATTATTTTAAAAAGAAATCAATTTAAACAGACATATATTAATAAATGTTTATATGGACAATTTTGATAGCTTATTAGATAAATTATTTAAAAAAAAAATTAATTTCAATAAAAAAAAACCAACACACATATTAGGACAAATGTGATAGCTTCAAAGGGAATTCAAACACGGAACTCTGCGTAACAAGTCCTCTTACCAACTGAGCTACAGAGGCTCAGGGCAGAACAAGCTAAAATTTTCAAACTTATTAAAGAAGATGACGAATATTATTTTTGTACAACTCCAGACCAGATGTCTAGTAATGTTACAGAAAAATATTTAATATGTATCTGCTAGTGTATTTTACTCTATTCCATTGTGTATTAAATCATATTCATAGACATGATATTGTAGCTTATCTAAATGTTGTATTTTTTAAATTAATTTTTGTGATATTTGGGTTTGTATACCAAGGCAAGAACAGACGAAGCCCATTTATTAAATTATAACCAGCTTTGGTAAAAAACATTTTTGTTTTAACATATTGGAATGAAACTTTAAGTTGTTTGTCATCAATACATCTTCAAACTACATGAAAACGACATCTGTTCAAAACTTTTGACCACTGAAACAAGATCTCTCACTATTAGAATTTCAACATTTGAAAATATATATGCAATAAGAATTGAAGGCGAAGATATGTCAATTTTAACCTCATTTTCCATGAGTAATGTAACTATATACAGTCATAACATGTACTTCATTTCTAAAAAAAAGTCACATTACCATATGATTGGCAAATTTCAATATCAGTTTTGAGCAAAGTGATGCAGAAAAAACAATAAACGAAAGCTTTTACAGGCTTTGTTTTTTTTCCAGCACTGTTATCCATATGTTACTTTTAGACATTATACATACAACAACATGCCTCTATTCATAATCACATTACTTGGCCTGGTGGGGACAAATCAGGATCCCCAAACCTGCTGTATGTTTAGGATGCTCTATTATTCAAATTTATTGATTGAATGGTGTTTTATGATGTGTATTTCACTTATACAACGGTGGTCTATTCCAACAGTAAAACGTCACAAAATTGAAAATTATTATTCCTTGAGTTTTGAGTCTTCATTATTGAGTATACAAATACATATTTATACAAATTAATGACATATGTTTTCAGTATCGAGTTAATATATGCAGGACAAAAGTTTAATAATAGTTATAAAGCCGTACTTGAGTTATCTTTCATTTACAATAATGTTATTTAATTACTTATATTTCTCAAAATTATTAAATTAATCACACTGGCACAGGGATGTCACTTATTTTAAACAAATAAATCATCTCATGGACAAGATGAAGTGACAAAAAACAAGCTTCTCAAAAGATCTTAATGTCAAGTTGTATCTGGAAAGAAGGTACGTCATTTGTCCCAGCTCTTTCAATTAAGTTATTCTATTTTCCATGTCATGTTTCAAATAACCTCATGCTGTTCCAAACTATATAGGTTTGGACGGAGCAAATTTGGAAAAAGATAGTGATTTAAGCATTTATCAAGATAAGTGTGCAATATCCGCTACACCCTGCATTTTAGACACCACAACGGATATTCAAATTTACCAGTTTTCCTTATGGTAACTCACAAATAATTTGTTTGATTGAGTGTGGTTTTACGCCGTACTAAAGTTTAATTCACTCAAATGAAAGTGTGCCATTCCAAGTGGTGAAGGAAATCACCTTCCATGTCAGAAGTCAAAAAAAATAAAAATTACAATTCACATGACAAAAAAAAAAAATCAAAAGAGGCAACATACACACTCGAAAAAATAGTCAGATAAGCTCTGTTCTGTGCCTTCATAGCTCTGGGCAAATGAAACATTGGTATATACATGTATAAATTTGAAAATACGTAAGAAAATAACTTATTTCTGGTTGAAATCGACTCGCCAAAGCTTTTTGCTAACATTTAAACAATTTGCCCCTGAACACAAAGAAATAGGTTGCTGTTGCTGATGTTTAACGATTAAACTTGATAAGCTGATCTCATAAATAGAAAAAAGTTATCAAAACTCTAAATCCCATGAGCTGTTTTATTTTCATTTCAAGATATACTTGTCCAGTCATATACCAATAGACTGCAAAAAAGCTGTGACGATTATGACATATCACGTTAGTGAATGAATAAATGTACATTAAGATTAGTATCCACCACACTGATTTATAAACAAGAATCGCTCGACTTCGTTACAAAGCATTCCTTATTTATCATAATGAATTAATTGTTCACAGGAACAAAAGATTTTGATTATTTGTTTAATTGGGATTTGGAGCAGCATACTTAAGGTTATTTCACTCAAATGACAATGGGCCAGCTCAATGTGTGAAGGAAACCACCTTCACCACCACTGGCAAGTAACATGGACAAGACAGGACAAATACAGGACGGAATATGAAGACATCACATCACAAATCAGTACCACGTTGCCCCTCAGCTCTGATAGCCCCAGGACAACAGGAAGGTTTAAACATCGATATAAATTCTTTTATCCTCAGCTCACATGATCTTTAGTTAACAGCTGTCACATTGTTATAAATACCATGTTGCAGTCGATAGGATAGTAAAAAAAAGAGGCCACAACTTTGACTACCTATACAAGGCAATTAGTACTAGTTGCTTATGCCGGTGTCAGATTTTGTTTTACAGGCAACAAACTCAAAGTTAATAGCATGCTGTGGCTGACTATGATTTATATTATTAATGAAATAAAACCACCTACTAAGTAAACCATAGGTGGTTGGAGGGAGCTTCCGGTTTCCCTGGTGTTCTCAGAGCTACATCAAAGAGGAACAGGGAGCTGATCAGGTTGTGATGCTTTTGTATTGCAATCTGTGATTGTCCTCTATTTGTCCCACCTTGTCTTTGCTTGTTGCCAGCGGCGTCAAGGGCTTCTTCCTCCCATCCAACTTGCACGCAATGATGTGAGTGAAATAACCTTAAGAAAGGCGTTAAACCCCAATCAAACAAACAAAGTAAACCTAAATTTATAATAATAATAATAATAATAATAATAACTTTATTTAATGAGGACAAAATTACAGTCAAATGAAAAATTTGCTCTTCCCTGTAGCCCTCAATAAATACTGTACATAATTTTTAAATTTCATA
>JAQQZZ010117256.1:0-14856 GCA_030265115.1 Mopalia vespertina | reverse complement strand
CGCCCCCCCCAGTTCGGAGAGACCGAGGTGTTCACAAAGGATGTGAAGGTACAGATCTTATATTGCTTAAATTACAATAGGATGTGGCATAATTCTGTCAGAAAATAACGACGTGATTAGAGGCCTTGATACCATGGTTTAGTGAGGTATGTGAGCTCCCCCATGTTGCAATGTCCACTGCACGTTTTTGACGCAGTTAAGAGGCGGTCATGCAGCATCTCTTAATTATGTTCATTCTCCGCGCGTTTCGTTGGTTTATTACCACAGCATGAGTCAATACTGTGAGGAATAGTGTTTTCATTAAACTTTTGCTTTCCAAAAACAATAACAAATTTCTTCTAAATTCTTTACAGTTTTATTTGGCTTAACGTGCAATAAAGTATATTAGTTGTTTAATAATAAAAAATGACTGCTCTATTTAGCTAGTAACCGATGTTACTTTTACAAATTCATTTGCGCAGTTCTCCCGCCTATTTGGCTTACATATGTTGTGTGGCTAGCAGAGAGGCAACCTTTCACCATCGTTCCTCCCAGATGCTGACACAAAATGTTTGCTTTATGTTATATAAATCAATAAGAATCGGAGATGCCAAACAGTGTACCAGGCTCAATGTCTTATATGAAGATATGTGACTAGTTTTTTAGCCTTAATATCTGTCAAGAAATCCTACGACAGTAATTGAACCGATTGTTCCTTTCCCCATATATCACGTGGTCATCATATCGGTTCTGACTGCGATAAAGCATCTCTGTACTTCCTAACAATGGCAGCCAGCATTGCCAATTGTATTTTATGGCTGCATTTGATTCAATTGTAGCCCACGTTTGTCTTGTACTTGATAATGCCGGAAACAATTATTGTAAAATAATGGATTCTCTGAGGAATAATTTATGACATCCAGATATATTTATTGGAATTTGTGTCAACTGGTGCAGTACGTTGATATCCACACCACGAGAGCAGTTAAGTAGGACACTTATCAGGTTCTCTTTATATAAAATTGTCAACCGACGTGAAACTCTGATATAATATATGACGTTTTTTTATTCCTAATGGCTGAATCATTGATACTAAATTTCACTCATTATTTAAAAAAGATGGCATGCGGTCTGTGGTAAACGAGTTGGACTACTGGTATAAAATTGTCAACCCACGTGAAACTCCGATATTATAATGACGTTTTTTTTATTCTTTATGGCTGAATCATTGATACTAAATTTCACTCATTATTTAAAAAATATGGCATGGGGTCCGTGGTAAACGAGTTGGACTACTGATACGCCTTCGATATCTGATAACTCGTTCACAGGTTCGATGCCTCCAATCGCCCTCGCCCTCCAACGACTCTGGCAGTCTCGGGGTTGTTTTTCCGGGGTTCCTCCCGATTTCCCACCGTTGTTAAGTAACACCGAGAAGGAATAATCGAGTGAAGAGTGCATGGGAAATCGGTCGTCATGTAAAAATGCATACAGTTTTGGCCCCTTCCCCGCCCGATGACCCCTGAAAACTGTGTCGGTCCATTCGTATACAATTGACACGATTATTGCAATCTTCAAATGAGTGAAAAGTCCTTGATAACAATAATGTAAATCAAACAAATCTTGCGAAGTGGTCCTCTGGAGTGTTCAGTTTAAATTGATTTTAAAAGTGAATCATATTTGTCCAGGAAGCACCATTCAACACAGTTAAAGAAGTAAACAAAAAATAACGTCTGCCACAATAGAAAGGTTGTAAAGAGAAGTTATGAAAATCGCGTTTGAAAACTGATGTCCAGGTTATTTGACAGCAAAAACGCATTCATACTAACGACAGGAATTTAAAGGCCAGATACGTCGTTATACACCTTGCAGGCAATGAACAATTAAATAAGCCCCCTAAGATGTGAATCGAGGCAATCGGGATATTTGGATTGAAAAGGGCGTGCACCCGGGAGAATTCCTATCCCTATAGAAATACTGTTGAATATTTTTATACTCGGCAATCAAATTAACCATCCAGGGATCTGCTAAATGAAGGATAATAAATTGGGAATCTTAGATTGTATGCACGTTTTTGTGGCAAGTCGGTCACAAAACCCATTCCAGTCCGGCGTTATATGCTCCAATGCTAATGTAATTTGACATCTCCCTCAATAGTGTCAAACGGCCGCAAGACTAATAATGGAATGAAAGCGAGAATGTTGTTTCCCCTTCATCTAATTTCATCTGAATATGTACGGTCACATAATTGTTAGTTTAAGCATTCGCTTACGTAATAGGTCAACCGTTCCTGAAAACTTTTCACATTCGGAAGAAAAAGTGTTTATTTTAAACGCTCATTGATGAATTGATGAGTAAGTGTCAAGCTGAGTTAACTCAGCATCAGTACAAAATAATACATGAATATGAACATAATCAGCGACATGCAACAGTGGTCGTGCATTTCGCGATTGTGTATTGGTTTGATTGGGATTTTACGCAGCATTTCAGGCAATTTTATTCACTTGAAGGCGTGCCAGACGTATGGTTGAGAAAAGCACGTTAGACTCCATTGACAAGAATCAAGTACAGCACAATCACAAGAAGAAATACGAAAACATTAAAAGCAGACGGGCTTCGTGTTACCCCTAAGCTATGAGAGCACCAGGTCAACTGGAAACTCCTTCCAACTTCTGTTGTTCGCAGATTTGCATTCACACACCTTATTTATAACGAATTAGATTTGATTTTTAACAAGAATGGAAAATAAAAAGACAAATAGTGTACTCTGTGCTGATTAGGTACTACTTTATTCTGCTCTATTGCAAGATACAGATCATTCTTGATCAAAAATGGCTTCTACAAAAATAATACAGGCGTTACTTTTTATGGAACGTTTTGGTTAGATTAATAAAGGGTATATAAAGACAACTGAGAGTTTTAATTTACGGTGTGTTTCTGTGTTTATTTTATCTAAGGAGAAATAAAAAGGTTGTTTCGCAATGTAAAAATAAAGTCTACATTTTAAAGATAAAATGTAGACTGTAGTAAATGAAACAGTTACCAAGTCTCTCACGTGGTCTCGTTGCTATCTCCCTCTGTATCCGCTATATTGGAAAACATGTCCCGTTAGCTCCAATGTTGTTGTTAAGTAAACACTTTATAACACATAATGACAGACCGACTTCTGCTGTTGAAATAAATCCTTGACGACTCCGAAGGCAGGTAGTTTTGCGCCAGTGAAAGATAATTTTATGCAGAAATCAAGCAGGAGAACTTAAAAAAGGTTATAAACAAGGCTCTTTGATGATCAAGGTTTCTACGGACCTATGCTATCTGATGTCCTACATAAAAATAACCCGCGTTATGGAACCCACATTTAGAGCTTTTTGTTTTTTTAAATAATCACAAATGCTTGTTTTAAAGAACGCTAAGGTTTATTGATTGCTGCTTGCTTGTGTAGAAATTACGTTACTAGTATATGTGTGCGCAATTGGACTTCTGAGGATGTTACAGTAGCCGTGATCAACAAGTTGCCATGGTGATAGCGGTTATTTATAACTATGTTTTAGTGTTATTTTCTAAAGAAACAAACATAAATAGATCTTGTTTTTCATCGGTACGACAAGTCTGTGTGAAACTGTATCTCAGTCAACAAAACAGAAGCTTAAATGCCCTAATGAGAATGTCACATGACGCATAGAACGACTGTGGCACATCGCTAAGTTGTTCGCCTTGGGTGGCGTAGGAGATAACGTAACCGCAGGGGATACTCTACCCTCGAAATAAAGAAATAATTTATTTACCCCCAACAACTCCAAGCAAGGTACATCTAAGATGAAGTAAAGCAGAACACATTTAGTTTTTGGAAAGTTATTTTCAAAGATGTCTTGTCTGCCAAGTTTTGAAAGCTTTAAGTAGTGTCAGTAAAAATAAGTTATATTTAGCTTTCATCCTCCATAGCAGAATTTGAGTGCAAGGGATATGCATTCTTAACACATACTTTGATTGGTTGATTGCACAGGAACAATTAGCGGAATCTTCCATAAGTTTACAGGAACAAAGTAACGAATTGTCTCAAAGACAAGGATTGTTCTATAAACATTATTGGAATATCTTAAACATTTTAAGGAAAATTCCGCATTAAAAGTGTAATGGAATCTGTCTGCGGTGTGGTTGACTTGTGGTAAATGAACATACTTTGATTGGTTGATTGCACTAAAAAAAAAAGTCCGTATTATCTTAAGGAACAATCAGCGGAATCTTCCACCAGTTTAAAGGAACAAAGTAACGATTTGTCTCAAAGACAAGTATTGTTCCATAAACATTATTGGAATATCTTAAACATATTCAGTGTGGTTGACTTGTGGTCAATGCCGGGCCTAAGGGTAATTCACCTATATACAGACAATGTACACCAACCGCTAAAAGTCGCATTAATACAACCATCCGATGTGAAGTATTGTGTTCTATTGGTAAAAATTATTTAAAAATTAAATAAACAAAATGTTGACAGTGTACTCTTATTACATAAATCATACCCCTAAGACTTTAAAAGAAGTTTCAGCGTATCAGCCACCGAGATGCCATCGACGAGTAAGTGACTGGTAGACTCGCACACGCTTCAACAAATAATTGTCAAATAGTTAGATGCTGTCGACCGGTAAGTGACTGATAGACTCGTACAAGCTTCAACAAGTAATTGTCAAATAGTTAGATGCTGTCGACCAGCAAGTGACTGGTAGACTCGTACACGCTTCAACAAATAATTGTCAAACGGTTAGATGCTGTCGACCAGTAAGTGACTGGTAGACTCGTACACGCTTCAATAAATAATTGTCAAACAGTTAGATGCTGTCGACCAGTAAGTGACTGGTAGACTTGTACAGGCTTTAACAAATAATTGTCAAATTCGTAGATGTTGTCAACCAGTAAGTGACTGGTGGACTCGGATACGTTTTAACAAATAATAGTCAAATAGTTAGATGCCGTCGACCAGTGACTGGTTGCCTCGGATACGCTTTAGCAACTAATTTGGAAGTACTTGGATGGAAGTTTTAGTGAGCAAAGTTTGCGATGTCAACTGGTCAAGTATTATGTGATGGAGAATATATTGTTTATTTATCATGTTAGGTTGAACAGGATTCCGGAAGATTGTTATTGTTCAAGGTATTTAGATTCGTCGGGCACGCTATGAAAGCTGTGTCACACTGGAAGCCATCCTGACATAGTGACGGTCGTTGTCGGAGATATCGTGATGAAAGAGAAGGTGGCTGGTTCAAAGGGAGGACAGCCTTCTGGTCAAATTGATTATTTCTCTTTCTATCTTTATTAAGGCTCATTCGACTTTGATAAAGGCAAAAGCAAATCTGCCACTCGGCAATACGGTGAAGATTTCAAACTGCCAAAGAAAAACAGACACACGTTGACTGCTAATGCGTTTATAAAGAAGGTCTCGGACACCGCATCCGGTGGCTTGTCAACACATATTAAATTTCCCAATTATTTTGTCAATTTTTGATAGTAATTTCAATGAAAGCCTGGTGCAGTGACGTGAGCCACTGAACTGGCTATCAACCAATCATATTACTTGGACAAGCGTTTCAACAGGAGATCGTACCTTCAATTTGCCGTTAACTAAACGAGCGTTAAGAAGAGGGTTGTTTGTATTTAACCTAACTCGTGTCTACTTAACCCTGATGATTTAACGACGAGTATCGTCTTTCAGACACAATAATCGGCTGTCGGTCCAATAAAACCTACATTATGAGAGTCCTGGACAGTAATGGCGGAAGCTTCACATCCTTTTTAGCTGGATAACGGCTGTAGTTTGGTGATTTTTTTAACTCCCACTAGGGGCGTGCTATGTACCACAGATCTGATTACAGCAAAACAGTGGATTTTTTTCTCCGACAAATTCAAGTTCTCTTCGGCTTCTTTTGCTGTAATTTCACCAGAGGAGAGGATATGTACACAGGCAGAGTTGCGTTGATTGATTCGACTATTTTTATAAAGACATATATAGAAACATTTTCGAAATAATCGATTGTTATTGTCAACTTTTATTCCATTGTTAAAACCACCGCCCCCGCTCTTACGAACTTACAGCACTTAAAAAAACATTTCTATGCAACCAAATTATGGCACAAATGTAGATGAAAGTTTAAAAGAAAGTATACAAAATCCACTTATTCACGTCAGTATTATTATTTTCGTATTTACTATTTTTAAATGTGAAAACCCTCAATACGAATATACCCATAATCAATACACAATAACTTCAACAAACATAATCTCAAGTTGTATTGTTTCTTAGTAGGTGGGTGTGCGATGAGAGAGATTTAGCAAGCACATTTCTGGATTTTGGGTATTTTTCATTTACATAGATATTTTCGTATATGGAGTAGTACGAACTCGTTTGTGTCTATTATCTCTTAATATTTTAGTTTTATAAAGTTTCCGAAGTAGATGTTAACGAAGAATGGAGGCGACCTGCGTAGTTCCTTTGCCTCAACGCTGTAACGGCTACTCGTATTTGTTTTGTTTGACACTATAGATCTGATATTCTTCCACTTGTATGTTACTCTCGCATATAGATTGATTGGCTACTATTGATCAGTTCTTTTCAGCGCCTGGTTCTCCACTACTCTATTTGTTACTCGCTTTACTATGCATGCAGAATACCCATCGCTTATGGATAACAGTGTAAGAGATAAACCTAGGCAAAGGGATTAATAAATTAGCATCAAGTCACAGTATCATATATGTTGAGCGTAGGTTTTGATTACGGGGCTCAAGGAGATTCTGGTTTAAATTCGCCTGACTATACGGCGCCTTTCATCTGTCAGTCAATGGCCTACAAACTGTCAACATCATTGATCGTAGAAACATAATCAGATATACCTTGTAACAAGTAAAATTCATAAATAAAAATCCAGTGTAGTTTCATAAATACATTACAAAAATAGACTTTTGTATGTTGACTTCGTTATAGACTGTAACAAATTTCATCGGATCCCTAATAAATAAAATGTAGTAAATTACAAAAATAGAATGTTGTATATCTAAATCAACAACTAACTAGTAACAAGTCATATTATCCATTATAATAAATAAGTTCATTACAAAAATAGAACTTTGTACATCGTTGATTGTAGAGACAAAATCGGATACCTATTAGAAAGTTACATGGGATCCTTACAAAATAATATTGTAGCTTCAAAAGTAAATGACAAAAAACTACATAAAAAAAATACGTTAACATCTTATTAATGTAAAGGAAGAAAATCTGATTCTTATAGAAAAAGTAAGGTAGACCTACTTTCACAAGCATTGATTAGAATTAGAACCAAACGAAAGGAAAATAAACCAAAATTATAATTATACAAACTGTAGGCTACAATTGTTCTCATTCTAAGTAGTTCAACCAGCTTGTCAATGCCTATAACAGATTGCGTAAGCTGTTTACATTGATAAGTGGCACACCGGACTATCAAATAACTGTTCAGTCGTCCAATGGCAATTTTCTTGATAACGCTGCTTGTATCTGTACGGAAACGTTGCTTTCTACTAACCGAAAGAGGATATTACACATTGAAGTTAAAACTTACATTTTTGGCTCGAGTAAATGATAGAAGTTGGTGAAGTGTGGAGCAAAATGGCTCAAACTAAACAGCGTAACATTTTTAATTTATTTATATCAACCAGCATACGGTCAAATTATAATAAGCTTCTACAGTCAGCTATGAACATGACAATGTCAGAAGGAACCGTCCGATGCATTTCAGATTCCTATGACAGAACATTCAAAAACCAAAATACATCAGTATAATATAAGCGTTAAACCCATATCATTTGGATAAACTGTGTAACTTCACAGTGTTAGATTCACATTTTTTCTATATTTCCAAAAACCACACAATGATAGTCCTCTAGAAATTGAAGAGATCAGACATCAGACAAAATTTTGTGCCATAGGGTCAAAGTTGTCTAATATTTTAGACATTTAAACCAAATATTTATGTTTGAAGGACTGCCTGATGTTTCATTTTCATGTAAGTAATAAAGTTTGTTATTAGTCTGACATTGTATATGTCTTGTCTCATTGGTACAATCAGTGTAAAATCATGTCTTGTCTCATTGGTACAATCAGTGTAAAATCGTGTCTTGTGTCATTGGTACAATCAGTGTAAAATCGTGTCTTGTGTCATTGGTACAATCAGTGTAAAATCATGTCTTGTCTCATTGGTACAATCAGTGTAAAAGCATGTCTTGTCTCATTGGTACAATCAGTGTAAAATCACGTCTTGTCTCATTGGTACAATCAGTGCAAAATCAGTTGTAGAAAAGATTAGACATTTAACAGCAAAACACGTATGGATAAATAGCCGGCTCTTAAGCAATTGTTTACAAGAAAGATATCTAGCATCAGTTAGATCGACAAAAACAAATATATTAAAAACATAAAAGTTGGCCTAAAATATAGAAGAATAGATAAAATTTAAAAAAAAATACCAATAACGTATTTAAGCACGAGAGACATGTAAGAAAAAGGGTATCATGACACACATGTGGACTTTACAGAGAGGATTGAGCCATCCGTGTCAAATCTGAAAATGAACATTGTGCTTAAAGAAAATCTTTGTAAAAAAACCCCACTAAATCCTCAAAGTGCTGTCACCGTCTTGTCTGACTGAAACACCTTAATACCTGGAAATATTCGAGCTCACAGTGGCTTTCTCTACATTATGATATATGTGTTCGACCACAGGGTCTCCATCTGGATAGGTTTACGGCAATTAGACTGGCAAATTCGATAAGCTTTTAGAAAATTGCCTGCCAGATAGGACACACACGAATGCTGTTTTCCTGACTGTTCTAGTCTTTTTGCAACATTTTTTCATCTTCATATTCAGTAATGTGTAGGCCTATATAGTCTTGTCACAATCGAGTTTTTCGGAAGGCGCCGATCAGAAATAATTTTACCCTTCAAATTTACGAAGTAGCAAAAAAGAATGACATGTTTGCTTTAAGTTAATTCAACGGCTGACACCTCAATTATTTCCTATTCGATCAAAACTGGGAAATGTTGCGAAGACAAACGTTAAAAATAGCGTCCATAGTGATCATGTCCACCAGTTTCCTGAATTAGGTTGGTTGGTTTTAAGATTATTGTCGTTTTCCATCCATAAAGATGATTTACTCCATTGCCTGAAATAACTTTAGCTTAATTTGTCTATCTTTATTCTGAAGGGTGGAAGAACGGTCGGTTAGAGTGTTAAGTCACGGGTACACTCAGTTTGAGAGAAATGAAATATAATTATTGGCAATTACTTTCGCCACGGGTTGGGGGAAGGGGTGGGAGGAGAAGGACATGATTGGGTTTTGGGGGGGGGGGGGGATTGTTGAGGATGCAGCCTGAACCGCCTCAACCCTTTCCTCACCACCGCCCTGTATATCCATGGCAATTTGCTTACACCAAACAACTATTATGTCGCACATACTGTTCTTTCAGTTAAGACGTAGTATTTGCCCTCCCATAAATACAAATATATATTTTACTTGCACCGGTAAGTATTCCTTAGCGAGTGAACTCAAGAGATAGAGGAAAGCAATTATGGAATCTAAGTTACACACTTATATATACAAAGCATAGCTTTCAAAACATAAATTGTTTAAGTGATTAACTCACAGTGTCGGTGTAACCTTTGCTTAGCATATTTACTTGGAATCAATAGGTTGGTATACAAACTCGAGGTAATGTTTGTGCTGGGAGGGAGCGTCTTATCATCTGACAAGAGAACATATGCAAAAGCCACTTTGAGAAAATGATAAACGAGTTCTGTGAAATATGTTTCCAAAAATACGACTGGAGTTAACCTCTGTGGGGGCAGCGTGTTGAAGGCTAACACTTTAACATACGTTATTTCTGTAAACAGACTTCATAGGGCTCGTAAACTGCCTGCAAGCTCTATGATAAAAACAGCCTCTAAAAGAATCTACTGTAATTCCACATGGCGATTGATGACATGTGATGGGTACTCACTAACAGATTAATTGGCAACCAAAATCTTCATCGCTCATTTTCAGCCAAGCTGTTAAAGTTGTACATCTATATGGGCTTTCATTTTCTGCTAATGTGGATGAATTGGTTAGAAAGTCTGGAAAGAAGCACTTTGCTCAACTGACTACCATAGATTTTAAGTGGCAAGCGCTTACCATCGAGATTGATAGAGACTTGGTGACTGAGTTTCACATCAATTTGAGAACTCGCCTCGCGAAAGGTATCATTAAAAGCTGTGATTGTTTTACCTGACGCTATCTGTGCATACCACGTCAACTTTGTGTTTAGCAGGAATCCATTTCTTCCAGAACGTCCAACTGTGTTTGACAAGACTTCACTGTTTAAAGAACATATTTCTTTTTACTTTTTACAAACCTTGTACATTTTCCAACAAGGGGCCGTTTGTTTTTTAGCATCACATTTCGTTTAGCAAGATCTGTTTGGCGCAAAAAGTTCGTTCCTGTAAATACTTCGCACAGGGTTTTTTTCTAACCGCATTGGTTTGCTATCTTAACTGTACGGGATTTGTTTACTGAAGAAAGATAGAGCTCCATCAAAAACAAAGCGCATGGATTCAGCTGCAATATGCAGTTTATGTAGCATCAACCCCAGGATTGTATCTCGTTTTAACTTGCATATAGTCACTGCAGAACAGTGAATCCAATCCAGGTTGCACTGAGATCTCCCAAGGCGAAAGGTACGTATACATTGAGCTGATAAAAAAAACCCGAAAACCCCGAAGATCTATTTTACATGTTTCGGCGAATTTCACGCTTGTTGGTTATGATTATTTGTTGACTGTTTTAACTACATCTGCTTACATGTAGATAGGTCATTTGATTTATATCCCAATGTTACGTCGGAGGGCTGGGAGGGAGCAACTTGTTGCCCTGGTGCTCCAGGAGCTAAGGGGCAACATGAAGTAGACCTGTTTGTGATGTCTCTGTATTCTGTCCTGTGATTGTCCTGTCTTGTGATTGTTTGTTGCCAGTGGCGTCGAGAGTGGTTTGTTTCGCCCATTGGGCTGGTACGCCGCCATGTGAGTGAAATAACCTTAAGTACGGCGTTAAACCCCAATGAAACGAAAACCAACAAACAAACCAACGGTAAGATTTCATACCACATGCTTTAATGAGGATAGATTGATATTCACCGTTCGTCTTAATTGTTTGTACTTCTATTTGAATTACGGCATGCTTTATATTTCTTATTATATTGTAGTTAAAGCGAGGCTTTTTCTTTAGTCGTGATCAATCCAACTGGAAAGGCCGTCGTTGGAAGTATGCTTTAATATTCAGTGTTATGGTCAATGTTTGTGTTAGGTGTAGGTTTAAGCTAGATTTGGTTTAGGGTTAGGAGTGGGTTAAGAACCAACTTTTAATAAACCAGAACTCAAATTTCGTCTTACACGACGGACATACCATCGTATTTCATATGTACGATTTCTCAGTTTCGGTGTTTGGTGCAAAACCTGGAGAGAACCTTGTCAAAACCTCGAGGGAACCTTGTCAAAACCTCGCCAGGCTCTTCGAGGTCACCCAAAATCTTTGTCATGATGGTGAAAAATGCTGACTCTCTCAACAACCAACATCATTGAGTTCCTTCTGGCTTTTCTAGCCCTTGTTTACATCTCTTCAACTTATTTATATCAGTTTGTTGTTTGAAACAAATACACTCGTTTGAAAATGTATTGCTTATAGAATGGGACATGTTTAACGGTCGACAATTAATTGTATGGTCTCTTTTTTATTAAGAATTGGTTAATAATATTAATACTTCATGATGCACCCACCTCCAAGTGCAACACTTTAATACGCTGGAGTGTTTACCATCTGTCTGTCTTTTAAACAAACGCCTAAACACTTTGTGTACCATGTCTGATTTTATCATTTTTATTTTGTCCTCTCTATATGCATATAGAACGTGCTTCTATCTTGATTGAAATAAAGAGATAATTATCAAAATTATATTTTTAGCGCACATTCTCAAACATGCGCTTCATGGGTTCAACTGGAAATAGTTGGTTGATTTTTTGCTGCTGTTCTACAAATCTAGGCAACGCCTGGCTTTTTCAGTCATTGGTGCGTATTCGCTATTCCATAAAGTTTCCGTTTTTGCAGCCTCTTCATTTGCGATGTGAACTAAAACTATGGTAAGAACGATGTTGCATATTCAAGACTACTGGATAACAGATTAACTCGTTAACAGCGGATTGTGGATTGACCTTCGCGCAACGTTCCAGGAAGTAATTTAATGTTATCCAGGAAGTTTTTTTTACTATCTCAGAAATATTTTTTCACAACTAGGAAGTGATAATCTACAGTTATGTTAACACGTTCACATGTTATACCTCAATGGCCATACTGTTCGATGTGTAATTGTAAAAAAGTAGTGATAAAATCACACTTTTTGTACACTTTTCTTCTTTGAATTCCACTAATATATTGATAGGAAAAGTCATCTAAAATGCACACACAATGTTTACAATTCCATCATAGAGGTAACGAAATGAAAATGGATTGCATAACTTTTTGAATGAAACCATGTTCTATTCTATTTTATTTTTTGTTAATATTTAAGTGGCTTTGGGTTTTAGCTTTAACATTCAAGATACGAACCATGGTTTAAAACTGTTAAGTTCACCAGCTTTACAAAAACCAGAAGCTAAAAGTGATATATATTTCAACAGTTCTATCTTTTGCACAAAGGCTTTTGCAAAACAAGCCAATTATCGACCGTGTTTTAGGACTTAAGCTTACGTGAAGAAAAGGCAAGAACTGTTATCTTTTTTCTTCGGAAAGGCTTATGTAGAATGGTTTGAAAAAATGTAACAAGAGAAGAAAAAACAAGATTTCTTCTACCCGAGATTTTGACACTTTGGGTTAGTAATTAGAAGGTACACTAAGACTGGCTACACTGGATAACGATGTCAGCTAGAGTATCTGCAAGAACGATATACTGCACAGCGTTTCTGCATACACTAACTCTACCGTGAACGAAAACGGAGCATCCGCCAAAACTGCCTCATATTTCCCCTTGTTTTTGGCACGCAAATCAGCCGGCAGATGCTCTACTCGTACAAACCAGACATATTTATATCTGTCCTAGAATATTACATCGGAGGAATGGAGTACAAAAAAAATAATGAGTGAGAATTTAGATGCTTGGAAATTTCTGGCAGTAACAAACACCGTTTTATGTTGTGTTTTTGTATGCGTTGAACAGTGAATATGACACACCATACTGAAAATACATCGCCTTTTGCTAGAAGCACTAATGCGTTGTGCCAGTTACCAAATAACTTATTACAGTTTTCTAATAGGTGAACGACCTTTCATGTCACTACGTACATGTGTTTTTCTTCATTTATTGTCATATTTGGGCATAATTACCCCTTTAATATTTAAAGGGGTAATTGTCCATTTTTTTAGGGGTATTTTGAATATTTCTGTTTTGCTGTGGTTTGAAGATACAATTCGTTAAAGGGATGGTTGACTTAAGAAACGAAGCTAAGCATTTAGTAGAGGGTAAAATTTACTATCAAATAATGCTAATTTGTTTTTTTCCGATGTGTTTTACAATTCTTATTCACCATCGAAAGTTAGCTAGTCTATTACAACGTAAAAATACTGCAGGGGCAAACATTTTAATAATGGCGGCCGGATTTGTCTGCCGCTTGTCCAATCCACTAACCACATTGCTGCGCATGTCTGGGTAAGTACCATTGTAAAAGACACATGGCTACTTAACATATTGCTTAGTGCACATGACCCATTGATCCCGTCTACCACAACAAAGCGGCCTTACATTTCGCGCCTTTTTTTGAAGGGCCCTTCGGTCGATCCTAGCGTCGCGGACAAATATGCTTGAAAGTTACAGCTTTTCAAATTTATTTTCCTATTATATTTTGTAAGAAGTGTTGCACAAATTAAAATACTCACAAATACCCACTCTTTCACTAAACCTACTCTTGTTAATGATATTGTATATTCCTTTAAACATATGTGTCTGTTGTCAGAGCACCATGATTGCACATTTTATATTTACATCTTAGATGAGTATAGACGCTTAGGTTGCTTTCTTTATATTGTTTGTTTTGGATTGATTTCTGTTTTGGTTCAATAATAAAAAGAAACGTAATGTCTTGTTGGAACTCTGGTGTAATGTAGTCTAAATAAAATATAATAAGGGTTTGTTTATACTTTTTCTTTTGATCCATGTGCTGTCAGCCGAGTTCTATGTAATAAACCGTTGGGGGTGATGACTGTCTGACATTGAGGACTAGTTTTAGGTTGATTTGACTTCAACTCTTATTTTATATTAAACAGGCCGTTCATAAAAATAGATGGTGTCAAACAATACGTGTATAATTAATACATTGGAATCGAGACCTGTACATAATAAAGGCGAAAAGGACGCGGGGGTGGAGGGATGTTAGAAAAACAATTTCTGTCCGTTAACAAGAATATAAATTAACCTATATATATATCGGAGTAATTCAATGTACACACGTATTTGACATAATCGATATATTTCCACTCTCCATGCAGTAGCGTGTTTTTTATTTTTATTATTTTTATTTCTATATTTAGCGCAAATGATGTTGGGTTGTCGTAATTGTTGCATCATAATCGACAGAGATTCGCAATCTTAATAATACCTAGGATTACAATATAATAATCCCAGGTAATACAGTTTAAAGTATCATGAGTTGAACAACATTGTCAGCAGCCTTGCATGTTTACTGTAAAAGTAGATTGATAAAGGCAATGTTAAATCTAAATCTTGGGTTTAAGAGGATCCCACACGACTTGATTCCGGATGAAAGACCCCCC
>JAQQZZ010117246.1:0-14856 GCA_030265115.1 Mopalia vespertina | reverse complement strand
GTAAATTATAATAGTTTTTACTAAAGTGTACTTTAAACTTTAATTACTGGCATGTTCGATGGAACGTTACAAACACTTATAAATGTTATGAATGATATGTGTACAGATTCATATAGGCCTACGTCCATAGTGCAACCCAAACAGTTTTTGAAGAAGTACAACGATGAGTCACTTTCGATAACTTAAATTTTCAGATAATGTTGAATACATTAATAAATAAGTGTTATGTCTCCCACAGTCATTCTTGAGTCATTTGACTGGTAGCTGATACGTTAAATCTCTATATAGATCGTGAGTAACAGGTGCTAGTGAAACGTACATGTAGGCCTACGTCGTTAACAGCTATGTACACCCAGCCAGTTCACTATAAGCCTGTATACTCATAAATATCTATTTTTGAAACAGCTGTGGTTCATGCTTATCCACTTTTTGCTTCGTTTAATTTAGCAGAACCAATTTAAATGAACTGATAACAGTTTACTGTCAGACCTGATCATAAAACAGAATTTCAATTTTTTGCCTATTACACCTATATCGTTTTACTAATTTGCAAACATGTAAGCAGTTATCGGTTGAAATTTTCCATGCACCTTGTCCTTTCGAGACTGCTGGGGACGGTTGCTCGAAGCGCTATTAAATTTAATCCGCTGTTAGATGAAGTCACGCCAGGTTGTAGGCCTATCGGATAATCTCTAACCTGGTATTAGTGACTTAATCTAGTGTGAGCTGCTAATCGTCTTTCGAGCAACTGGCCCCAGGAGACTACACAGACCTGTCCCAATGTGAGCATTATTCACCTAATCAAATGGTTCTTTAAATTGGAGGAACATTAATTTTCCAACAGAGCGTTTGTATATAACACTACACATAATACTTGTGTTGCTGTTCACTCTTTGGAAGAACACCGCCGTCATATAAGTGAAATACCCTTAAGCACGGCGGTAAATACCAATCAATCAATCAATCAAAGCTAAGACGAAGGTAAAAAATACTTGCAACAGTTGATGTAAGGGTTCCATACAGAACCATAAAGGGTTTCGCCAGAGGCATTACTGCAGAACATTTAAAAGTTCCAATAGAGCCATATTTTTCTTAGAGTATATACCGCCTTCTTGTTATACAGGTGAAACTAATAGTTAAAGACCACACTTGGAGAAAGTTCACGCCAAGAACAAGCTCAAAACTAAATCCAGTTTCAGTGATTTTAACATTCGACGAGGCAATGCTATACGTATACGGCCGTGATTCGTGCAATATAGCTCTGTAAGCATCCACGCGACTGCTAGAACCTTGTTACAAACGAACATTGATTCATTGATTGGTCCATCGATTCATTGATTGATTGGTCGATTGATTCGTTTGATTGATTGGTGTTTAACGCCGTCGCCGTAAGCTTCCGCCCGCCAGTCAGACACTACTAAAAATAATATTGATTGCTTGATTGATCGGTGTTAAACGCCATGTTTAAGGGTATTTTACTTAAATGTCGCCCGTGTAATCCGTTAAACGTAACACAAACACACCCATTAAATGTAAAGCGTTTGTTCTGCTGTTATATTCATGTTTCTCCAATGATAAGTAAATACTTCATTACAACACTGCCCTTTACCAGAGGACTATAATCGAGCATACATTGTGACAACGAACCTATGTCGGTATTAGTTTCCGGTATCGCTCACTAATTCTTCATATCAATGTTGTTCATTAAATATCCCAGGCTACCTGGAAATGTGTGGTTACATTGAAATACCAGAGTTACCAGACAGCTGTTTTGTTTCCAATCACACTTACGGACGAGCGATATTTTGCACAAAGAATGACATGGTTTTAGTCTTTTGCTAATAGCTTCCATATGTTTTAAGAGTCCTCCATACATCTTAAAGATAATACTGCTTCTTGGAAAAGCTACTTGCTTTTGAGATCAATGCGCATTCCTTAAAAGAAATAAGAAATATGTTTTTTTGTGGTATGATTTTTTTTCGTGTATGCATGCTGAATAAAGGTTACGGACTCCAGTTTGACTTGCACATGACCTGTGGTAAGCTAACTCGAACATTTACAAATATAAAAAGGCAGTCGCCTGCTCCATCTTTAATATACTTCGATACAGAGAACAATTTCATTTTTAAGAAAATGGTTTATACTGGCAGTAAGCTTTAAATAAAGGTGAAATGATCGAAACTTCAGTCTCATAGTTAAAATCCGTACACTCCGTTAGATTTTGTAATGTAACAAGATTTCAAATCGCCGATTTGAAAGTACTACACCATCTGTGAGAAACCATTGCGTCACTTGAGAGTAAAGTATCCCCGGTGGTCAAGTATACATAACCCGGTGGAAACATACTGGATCTACCTGGTGTAAAGGTAATGTGTCATGTTTTTAAATAACTGGATTACCTGCATGTATATTAGACTTTACGAAAGTACTGTATCAACCGGGTGGATGTACTAAATCAATTGGTTCAAATTGTTTTATAACCCAGTTGTATCTGATGTATTGAAATTAAAGTGCTGTATCACGTAGGTAAAAGTACTAAATCGTCCAGCAAATGGATTGTATCACCGGACTGAAACTACTGTAGTAAAGTACTGAATCGCCGGAGTTAAAGACTGAATAAAAGTGCAACATCATCCAGTAAAAACAATGTATCACCAAATTGAAAGTACGGCACGATTTGGATAACAGTTCTGTGACAATGGTGTTAAAATACTGTATTATACCTTGTTACAGTTGAAAACACAAACTTTCAGATAGTTATGAAAATGTAAAGGCGTGCCAGCCTTATTGGTGACGGAAACCGACCTCGACGTCACTGACAACACACAAAGACAAGTTCGGAAAATCACAAGACGCAATATAAAGACATCAGAAACAAATCAGCCTCCAATTCATCCTTAGCGCGGAGAGTACCAGGGCAACAGGAAGGTACATGGCGTGAATTAAACATAGCCCAATGCGTATGCTTAATACTGAAAGGCTAGGGGAACCTATTTCTCACTGACTGGTGACAACGGCATACGAGGATGGAATTTGTAACTGGGTGTTTAACTGGAAAAAAAATAAATAGAAACTGCAACTCGGTATACTTCAGAATACCTGCTTTATAACTGTGTATTTTTATGTCAGATTGAAAGTCTAACCTGTAAAAGGTAACAGAAGGCGAGGCGATATTTAGAATCATCTCGTACTATGTACATGTAGTTGTGTACTACACTTTTTTCTTCCTTGTAACGATTTCATATGTGGTTCTAGTCGGCCATTTTAAAACATGTTGGGTTTTCCCAAAAATAATAAATCAAAAACTGTCGTCTGAAGTTATGGGGGTAATCTCGGTTCAGATCGGGGGAGATCCAGGAACAATAAAACACTACCTTCATTATCCAATAAATAACATTCATACTATACATACTAATTCTCATTTCACGCAAAACGAATATGGAAAACGTGAAAAAGTAGATCCAGCTATAGGACCAACACAGCAACAGGTTGATCTGACGCTGTTCAAAACTAAGTTTCTGAAATAAAATGATTACTGTCGATCATGATTCCGAATAACATACTTACCTAACATACTGATTGCCTCAAAATGCATAGCGTTACAATATATCACCACAATCCCAGTTAATAAGTTATATCCGAATGGAGTGTGTTGTGCTGTCAATGACAATTAACCACAAAGCTCCACAATGCGTAGAATCGTTCCCAACACGTGTCTGGGTGGCTGGGCTAGCAGAATTCCGTCAACTTTAACCTCGCACAAAGAGACATCTCCTGTCAATTACAAACAACTGCGCGATAATTTGTAGTTCTAATTTAAGTAATTTCTTTGGTAGCCGCTGACAGAAATGTTTAAAACAACAAGCAAAGCCAATGTAGCTAATTGTTAACATGCAAACTAATAATATCCCTCGCAGCCTTTTTCGTCAACTGCCCTAGAATTTAAAACTGAAAACAGTTGCGTGGCGCTGATAGCTGGAGACTATATATTTGTGACTTTGGGAGCGCTGGGCGATTGATCGACACAGATGCCCCATTGCCGTCTTAATCAATATGACTGAGTACACGTGGTATTCGGAAAGCGATTTTAGAGCCACAACAAACTAACACATGCTTCAGAAATTCGGATCGATTTCAAGCATGGTCACAGATGTCAGTCGGCTTCTATAAATTGTGTGTCACATTGAGCGAAATAAATTACGCTATCAAATACAACTTTTTTCAAGTGTATATCAATTTGTGTCGGCAACTGATCAATATAGGTAGATAAGATAAACCACGAAATTGTTTACCGGGAAAACAGAAAATGTTTTTTTTAAAGAGTTAACGTTAGCGTATGGTAACATGTTTCCAAACTGTATATTACAGATAATATAATCGCTCGATAACACTTTTTTGTTGCTCCAGAAATAAATTAAATTCTTAATATTAAATTATTTGTTAAAAAATGTTAATAAAATTTATTTTATGTACAGACATTATACCACCAGCTTATTACCTATATATTAATTCCATGCACCGAATAGAGCGATGGGTATATATGGCCTCGTTATAACGTCTAGCTTTAACTGTCAATTTTTATACAAATTTATTTCTGGATAACGACAAATTTCCACAGGTTGTATTGTGGTATCCGTTTGCGAATTTGGATTGAATCTTGTCAGTCTTTCACAAGCTAGATTAAGGAAAAGTAACAAAGAAGCGACAAAATAGGCATATACAATATAGACCAATCAGATTGCCGTATGCAACAAGTTACGGGTTGAACGTGATGAAAGTGAAACTTGAGTACCTTAGTGTGTTCATGTGAGGAATATTCCAGCAAGTTTTAACACACTGCAACCCCCGGAGCACGGAATAGAAAAAAGAACACTGTTGACTTATCAGATTGCAGTACACAAATAAGTTATGGGCTGAATGTGTGATCAAAATCATACTTGAGCCGCGTAGTCGTACACGATCATTCCCAGCAAATTTGATTAAAATCTGGGCCACCCTTTCAAAAGGTAAAGCACAAAATAGAGTCCGACTGACAACCCGATAACTTAAGGGCACCTATCAATGGCGTGCCATAATAATTAATAATGTAAAATTTGTATTGTCGATTTTAATTTTGAAAAAAATAATGTGGTTTTTGGGGTAAAATTTGTAATTCGTGAATGTTTCCGTGGTACAGGTAAACAATAAAATCATACGGGTTTGGTTTTAACAGTAGGTCTATAAAGAACATAGGTCGGAATATCATGAAAGATATGATACTCAGGAATACAAATATGTTAATCCTGGTAACCAATAATAACTTTGAAACTTATTGCAAATTGAATTTACAAAAAAGTAAAGACAGTTAATTTATATTAAAACCAGAACACAAAGTGATTTGGTGTATTTAGTAAATAACCCTTAATAACTGTTCGAGTGTATTTTTTGTTTTTTGTCCAGCCGTAGGACATTGTAAAAAGTACAACACATATGTTGTTGATGCCCACAATGTTCTCTTCCAAATGTAACACATTTGAATTATCTATGATGAACGGTTTTCGAGAATAGCTAAACATGTTTCTATGGTGAATTTTACAAAATCTGAAATGTATGAAATAGGCCCATTATAACCAGTTATGAATTCAGTCTATATTTGAGGTATCGCCAGGTGTCAATGACATGCCAATAGCTATATGGATTACAGGTGTAACACACATTATCGTACTGATCACTGATCGTACTGAATTATACGCCAACTTATGACAAAAAGAGAAAGAGAATGGCGAGCCGAACCTCCTGCGATAATCCATTAATCTCCAACATCTTGCCAATAAATCAATAATCCGCTCACTAAAAATAAAAGTTCAAATTTGACTATGTGCAATTGAAATTTCAAATTATTTCTTTACTATCATGAACTTACAATTCGTAATGGATTCAGAATTTTTTGCTGATTTTAAGCATATTTTAAATATAATGGGATATGACCAAATGTGTTATAGAACAATACAGACAAATCACTACAGTACAACTTGTGGCAATCGCTAGCCCGCAACTTGATACCGCGTGAGAATTTTGTATTTTACTCAAGTTAATTATAGGGAAAACAAATTTTATATTATATTTTGCAATATATATGATGTTATTTTCATCTGTTTAAAAACGATGTTTGCAACAGTTGAAAGTGGAATCAGCGATGAAATTCGATTTCAACCAGTGAAAAATCTAACACACTTGATTACGTAGGCGTATGGGTAAGAAATCCTTGTACATAGTCCATACGGCTGCCTCACAACTCCTAGCTTAATTGACGGGATATCTAATTATTTAAACATTATGTTTGTTATAATTCAAAACAATTCGCCTTATTCATTACCACAAATGATCACAACAGGCCAAAAACGTAATAGTTTTAATCTGCAATAAACTTCATATACTCAAATGTTTGTTTGCTTGTTTTTTTTTTGTGGTTGTTTTTTTTGTTTGTATAATTTTTGTTTTTGATGTTTTGTTTTGTTTTTTGACTTATTTCATTAATAACCGATGTATGTTTTTTTCATATAATAAGGTATACCAGTATGGAGTACCACTTTATAAATACCTTATTACCAAATCAAGATATATTTGAAGACATTTTCCGTAACCTAGTTCATTAAATATGATGTAACTAATTACAAAGTATATCTGTAAAAGTATTCAAGATTAGAAGAAAAAAAAGCAGTATTCAAAGAATTTCTCAAATTGGCTGTTGAAGATGTGTTATTTTGTTAAAGTTATATGAAATGATGACAGCAATATAAATAAATATAGAGCCAATTTTAGGTGTCCACATATTGAACTCAAAATTAAAAATACACATTAATTTCAAACGATTTATCGTCTTATATGATTTCTTTGATTCCAGGGCATTTGGCGGTTGGATGTTTCTCGCCTGGTCATTTCGCGCCTGAATATTTCCGGCAAATATCCTTTGAATTGGTTGATGAGGTGTAGTGAGGTTATCTGATATTGTTAGTAATTAGTTGTTATTTGTAATGCGCCATTTATCAATACATACACGTACTGCCTTGCTTTGACATTTGCATTCAATCTAATAATCGAAAATTATACCTCATTGGCTTAGTAGTCCTATAGTTATATATTGTGCATATGGCCCGATGAAAGTCCTCTGAACAGTTTAACCAAGGAAATCCAGCCAATATATATCTTAAACGTTAAAACCAGCCTCTTCAATATTGCACCCGGTCATGTCAATATAACACCCAGTCATGTCAATATTAAGACCATGATTTCCATTTCAAAACCATCCATTGTATTATTGCAACCAGTCACGTCAATATTAAAATCAGTCATTTCCGTTTGAAAACTAGCAACTCCAATGTTAAAACCAGTCAGTTCAATATTTAAACCAACCCTTTCAAATACAGCCATTTCAATATTAAAACCACTCATTTCCATTTAAAAACCAGCCACTCCAATATTACAGCCAGTCACGTCAATTTAAAAACCAGTCATTTACATTAAAAAACAACCACCAATAACTTCAATATTAAAACCAACTATTTCCAAGACCGCCATTTCAATATTAAAATCAGTCAATTCAATATTTAATCCTGACACTTCAATACTAGAATCAGTCATTGTATTATTACAACCAGCTGAAATGATTTGCAGTTTAATTCTATGTGCCTTTTTTATCAAGGAGTATGCATTGTGTAAGCTGACGGATTCTTTTAACAAACTATTTCAATTCCCTTTATTGAAAGGTACAATGTTGATAAAGCTACGGGAATTACACCGTTTAATTCACAAAGATTGGTAAGTGTTCAACTGTTATTTCCAGATTGAAATTAAGCACGTGGCAGCTTATGTTGGGGTTCTTTATAATTATTGAAGTGTGCCATCCTAACAATCCAAATGGTGTATGCAAACTGTGTGACAGCTTTTACCGAATGAGCCTTACTGAAAATATCCTCTATTCAGCAGGTTGACAAGCAATTTAACGAAGAAAAAATACACACATTAATTTTGAATAAACAAGCAAAAAACGCTTAGAATTTCAGGACACCATGCAGTGGGTATGTTGGTCCTTTTCTAATCACAATTTTGGAGCATGCGGTTGATAAAACAAATAGTGTTAATATAACAACCAAAGATACGCAGGGTTAAATAAAATAAGCTAATTTTGCCTTGTCAGGCAGTGAGGGACGAATTGTTACAGAGCGGATCGGACAATAATTAGAAAGCTATCTTCAGAGACTAACTAAGGATTATTCTCTAAACCAAAGAAAAAAGTCCTTAATAACCGTGTAGCCCAGAAGACTTTGTTGCTACAAAATCTCCGCAGTGTTCTCTGAAAGCAAACAATCAGCAAATTCTGGCTGTAGAGCACTGTAAACATTTCATTCGAACCATTCGGCCAATCTGCTGTCGCCTATTTTTTAAGAACTCCATAAGGGGAAGAAGGTTTCGGGTTATATTTGCCACCGGGCTTTTCCAGTCGTCCACCAAGCCAGATCAAATATCTCCTACACTCCTCGTTTCCACTCAACCTAATCGATTCTATAAACAAGGGTTTGTGGAAATCAATGTAGAATTTACAGTAACAGTCCACAACCAGCCTTTCCTATATAGTCACAATCAAAGGCAGTGTGTTCGAATACTTCACCGTATCTCAAGACATTCCAGGAATTAAAGACCTTGCTATAGTGGTCTGTCCAATACTGGAAGTAATTTTGTATTGTTTGACTCGCTTGCAAGTGGTTGGGCTGTTTCTAAACCATAAACTAATGTTTTACTAATATCACAGTTAACCACATTAACAAAAAGATAGGCCAAAATATATATTTCCAAATATATATATATATTGAAGAAATGAAGAGAGAAAACTTTGCCTGCCTCCACCGGGATTCGAACCCGGGATATATATATATGTCCTATACAAATATCTCTTCACAGCAAAACAGGTTTAGTTTGTAATTAGTTAAATGTTGCTGTACAAACGAACAGGCATGGGAGAGGCATATTACAAATAAAGACATTCTTAAATATTATAGGAAGACCACCTATAAAGTCGCTCACCAAAACATATTACAGTTTGGATAAGTAAAGCTGGAAACGTGTCATTTAATAATAAGGATAGGCATTTTGACATAAATTCAGCTAAACTTGTGGTTAAGTTTCATTATTAGCGAAGTCTTCCATAGTGATGTTGTGTAGTATATGTTACCTCTGGAATTCATGCAATCAGATTTATTTTTAAACTGTTTATGAAACTGTGAACCTGTGTATTTAATCAGCACGGCCTATTTAACCAGCACGGCCTCTTTAACCAGCACGGCCTCTTTAACCATGATATAACAAAGATAAAATAAACATCAGTTTATGCGACAAAAAAAACATAACGAATTTTATTGATCTGATTTTAATCAGATTGAATTCAATAGCTTACTAGTTTTATATGATGATATGTGATAACGTGCTGTGTCGCTATACCAATGAAGAATTATTTAACGAAATGACATAATTTCTCCATTGCCGTCAACATGCTTAGAAAGAAGTCACTAATATAGCAGATAAAGAATAATGTGAATCTTCACCGGCTGGCTGATTGGCTGGGTTGGATAATTGAACAATTGATTGATTGAATATTCGGAGTTTAATGTGTTTGACATTCTAGATTTAATGTTTCTCTCTCAGGAGTTCAGAACTTTTAGATTTAAAAGTTTGGGAGACAGTGACATGAATAAATGATGTTCCCATTGAAATACCACTAATGATCAACAAATCGGTTGTTGTAACAATTAAAAAGCTAGTCAAACAATAGTCTAACCAAACCTTGGTCTTTTGGATAGAAAATAAGGTGTTTTATTTCCAGAAACGGTACGGGCTTTGGCTATATGCTTCCATCTGCATCGACTGCCAGTCAGACAAAAATATTTAATTATGTGCGGTTTAACATTAATAACAAAACGAAACAAACAGACGCAAGTTCGTTATGCGGTATGGATAAGAATGTGGAATATATACTTCCGTCTGCATTGGCTGCCAAATCAATTCAGATGATTTAACTATACGACCTTAGACCAGTTTAACTGACGCTCAGTAAGACATAAACTAATAATGGTATGATATGACATGCATAGGTCATTCCTCAAAAAGAATGACTGAGGGTTGCGTTGGGAGTGAGCTTCCTGTTGCACTGCTGCTCTCAAAGCTAAGGGGCCGATCTGTTTGTATTCTGTCCTGTGTTTCTACCGTCTTGTCTTTGTTTGTTGCCAATCATGTCGAGGATGGTTGCCTTCGCCCATTGGCCTAGAACACCATATTGTGAGTGAAATAACCCTAAGTAAGGCGTTAAACCCCAATCAAACAAATAAACAAATCTGTTAAGACAAGACAAAACTGCTAATGAGCCTTCTACCTTGAATTATGACATTGGGTTACACTAAACTTCTACAGATCAAGATCATATATTTTTTTGATGTTATCATTTAAAAACAAAAACTTATAATAGACCGGGAAATCACAATGTCTGTATACCAATTTTATTAAGAATAACATCTATACTGACGTCACGAAGATAACCATACGATTACGTCATCAATGAGAATATATGAAGTAGGTGGTTATTTCAAGCTGTATTTACAGCTAATAAGATACACAAACAAAGAAATAACGGGGGCTATAAATTTTGAAATGGGAAGAAATTTAATCTAATCTATAGGATAGATAACTTTTTTTATAAAATTAAGGAAAAAGACATAGTTGTTTGCTTCCTTCATTAAACCTAACTCCATTCATTAGGTTTGCTGGTCTCTTAGTGCAGTATGCTTCTTTTAAAATAATTTCTGACCCATGGTTAGATTATTCTAATGTTTTAATTTCGTTAAGAATAAAGGATGTAATGACAGTTTGAATAAAGGTATCGTTAAGTGTTAGTCTCCAATTTACCATATATGTTTACTTTATGTATATAACAAATTGTTGTTCTTTTTTTCTTAAACCGTAAAGTTTCAGAACAGAATTTTTAATAAACATAACTTGTTTTTACATATTATTTTTATATTGACGTCGTAATTTATATTGACGTCAAACACAAAAACCCAGTCATTTTGTGTTTGTTTTCGAAATGCCTTCAAACCTATCCTACTGTCCCTTTACAAGTTTTTTTCTTAAATAAAATGTTAATGCTTGTACCGGGAAATCGCTACACCAAACACTATGTTATACATTATAAACATATGGTCTTATCCTGATACAAATGCATATACCAAGGGAGACAACTTCCAACGTATTATCGTCTGTCTGAAAATTTAACTTGCGTTGATAATATTGCTTCAAAATTTGTATTAATGAAACCGCTAATGTTCACTTAATTCCTTTTACTAAATTAGATCTCGTAAAAACAGAAACAAAATGTCACGTCATAAAATATTTATATAACGTTGAAAACTTTTTGATCATTGGGTGTATCCAGTAATATTTCTCTTTAGTTTATGAAGACTTATATTCTTAGATATTCAGGAAAACTAGGATCGTCAGCAAATAAAATCAAATATATTGACAGTCCATATACACTCTTTAGTAACACAAGCAAGCATTTTATACATTACTTTCCAAACTGTTATGCTTCCTCTCAGGAAGCATAATGCTCAGGAATGCAATCATACATTTTTAACTGTAATTTATAAACTATAAACTATTAACTAACTGTTTGAATTAATTTCTCTTTATTGAATCAATATATTCGCCCTTGCAATATTAAGTCTTCCAATCTGTGACAATTAAATTCTTGAATAAATGAAGAGAGAAAAATTCGCTTGCCTCCACCGGGATTCGAACCCGGGACCTTTGGGTTATAGGCCCAACACTTTACCGACTGAGCTACAGAGGATCACGGCAGAAGTTGCTCCGAATTGTAACCCAGTGAAGACGGCGATTGCCTCTCTACATAAAGCACGGACACGCTAAATGAGCATCTTAAAATATATGTATGTATGTTTGTTTTCGGGTTAATTTACACGTTTCTTAAATTGATATACACTAAAATAGCCATTTTACATTTATGTTTGTGAACAGAAATATCCCGTTTTAGTATTAAGTTGAACTCGCCCAAAGTCTTGCTCTATACGTTATCATTCAATACACTTTCAATCAGGTCTTTTTTTTAATCAATTTTAACTTGGACTGTGCGCCGTTTGTTTGAAAATTTTCTATCCTGTGAGATCTGGCCCCAAGAACTTTTTCGGTGGATGGTGCCCGCGTTCGTGGTTAGTGTGTCCGCCTACTAATCCTATATCGATGTACCGTTCACGGGTTCGTGTCCGTATATCGACCATCAGACCAACATAATGTGGCTCAGGCAATCGTGGGAATTTTTTTAACTAGGTTTCCTCCCGGATTTCCATCTTATTTAGCAAGAACTGTGTGAAATGGACAACCCGTTGTCATATAAGTGAAATGGCGTTGAGTATGGTAAGACCAATCATGCTCCGATGTCCACTCTAAGTGATTCAGGGATTATCCCTGGTGTCAGATGTTTTACCAGGATAAATCAGACTGTACAGGGACAATCAATTTCAAGGAGTGTTTGTATGCCTGAATTATACCGGTGATAATTTTCTCCCGAAGTTTTAGGTTGAAGTCCTAATTGCCCAGGTGTCATTCAGGGTGGCAATATCCTGAAAGGTTCATGGTTATTGCACTCACCTAAAGACTTTACAGGAAAGAAGTAGTTCACCACATTCACCAGCTCAGGTTGTAAACATCGCCGCACATCTAGTCGAACTAGCAAATCCAAAATTAGCCAACGATGAAATAACTTCGATACGGTATAAAGCACAAATGTACATTAAGTTATATAAGCAATATTGTAGGCGTACGTAATAAAAAAAATCTCTTCAGATTTTTTTTTTTTGAAACGAAAAACAAATAGGCTTATGCAATTTCTTTAATATTGGAGTACAGTTTTATTTAAAGAGGTAAATACAAAAACAATAAAAAATATGGTAATGTGTTCTTCAATAAATATAGATAGAGTCTAATTTTTACCTTCTGATTGAATATTACTGTCACATTTGAAATTCTTTTGACACACTGTTACGAGGTGTGCCTTTCGTCTGATCTAGGAGGAACATCAACAACGCCTATTAGTTGCACTCTAAGTTTCATCTTTATTTATTTGCTCCTGTCTTATGCATTATCCACGAGGGATCAGAAACATCTTTCTTCTATTTAATTGATTCTAAAGTTTATAGTTGAACAGGAACAATATATATAATCATCAAAACAGCAACTATACAGCGGCAACTAGAACAACCCCAACAACGTCAACAACAACAACAACAAATTGACTGAAAAAATAAAAGAAAATACATAGTATAAGTGGCGTACCAGAATATACTGAACTGCATATCTAAAGCTAATTAATATTCATAAGTAAAACTTTCTAGAATTTATCCGGTATTCTAGTTAAAACATTATCACATTAAGTAAATACATCTGACATCTAACTAATAATTCAGCAACTGACTGCCAAATAATTAACTCAAGTAATTTTTCGCTCATCGCCATTAAACTAGAATAGCGAAAACACAGTTAGGGCGTGGCTTATTTCGCCACACAGAAATATACAGAAATTGCACAAAATAAGAAACTTCAGCAATCCAAACGTGGTATATAAAATAGTTTAGGTACTTATGACTTTATCTGCTACTTTTCATATCAAAATACAAATGCATACCGTATGTTATGACCTCAAAATCTTTGGTGGTAGACCTGGCGTTCTTTAATAGGCAGCCATGATGGTCTGTTATGGTCTATTACGTGATAACAAAATGACACACGGAGTTATGCCCCCTTTTCCGATAGGAAACAATCATTATATTATACGTTACATGTTAGGCCACTACAATTACAAAAGTACACAAAATTTACTCGGATTTGTTGCAATTTTATTCCTATGATGTATTACCGAATCTCTTTGATAAGAAGTGCGCTTTGATTCCTGAAATTCAGATTCTGACAAACCCTCTTTTTCACGTCTAATTAAAAAATAAGTGAACATTTTTCCTTTGCCTTTAATTGATGTCAGACCACGAGCTTTAAATACCAGTCCATTGCCTTGGAGCTGCCTGGAAGGTAAAAAGAAAACGGTAATACAATTAATGTGTTTAAAACAACAATCTTGCGTTCCTGTGTTGAATGCCCCCATTCCAATCTAGTCACTTTGGTTTGTTTGTTTGGGGCTTAACGCAGTATTTAAGGTTATTTCAGTCACATGTCGGCGTGCCAGCTCAACGGGTGAAGGAAACCACCCCCGACACCACTGGCAACAAACAAAAACACCACAGGACACTACACACTCATTAATTTGAACCAAGTTTATATGCACCACCAATTAATGTTGTATCCAGAATTGTCGATATCAATAAAAGAATTATCGTTATTAATATTTATAGATTATTTATCGATTTTGATAAATAATTTTTTTTTTATAACTTTTTTTTATCAATATCAGAAGTTCATAAACCAGAAGTTTTAAACGCCGTATTCAGTAGTGTAGACGGCATTGTTTCGCTCGCCCACGGTATAAGAGATAGGCTGACATAGAGTGTAAGTTGTGCGCAGTCGGTTCGCAGAATAATCTGCCTAGCGCTTGTTAGATTTGATTCGGAAGCTCTCGCCAAGCATCGGTAACTATCGGTGACTAGTTTGGTCCGATTCTTCATTTGATTAAAACCGGAAGCGGGCCTCCATGCCTTACGTACAGCCCGCTTGGTCATAATCCTACTACCACTTTGAATGTCTAAATGTAGTGATATCCGCCAAAACGGCGTAAATTGTGCGGTCGTAGCAAGACAAATTACAGCTGTA
>JAQQZZ010117235.1:0-14856 GCA_030265115.1 Mopalia vespertina | reverse complement strand
AACAAACTAGAATCCAGAGTTTACCAATCCTTGAACACACTAGAATCCGGAGTTTACCTACCATTGAACACACTAGAATCCAGAGTTTACCAACCATTGAACACACTAGCATCCAGAGTTTACCTACCATTGAACAAACGAGAATCCAGAGTTTACCTACCATTGAACACACTAGCATCCAGAGTTTACCAACCATTGAACAAACTAGAATCCAGAGTTTACCAATCCTTGAACACATTAGAATCGAGAGTTTACCTACCATTGAACAAACTAGAATCCAGAGTTAACCAATCCTTGAACACACTAGAATCCAGAGTTTACCTACCATTGAACACACTAGCATCCAGAGTTTACCAACCATTGAATACACTAGAATCCAGAGTTTACCTACCATTGAACACACTAGCATCCAGAGTTTACCAACCATTGAATACACCTGGATCTAGGCATGTTGATGTCTCCAAACATGATACAATAACATTTTTAATGGCAAGGGTTTGGAATTCCCAAGTCATCTGAGGAATCATGGGGAGATCGGTTTAATTCCAAGAAACAACAACTATATACCATTTCAAGCTAACACAAATTCTAATAATGCATGAAATGAAATAGCTGTGGTCTGCTTATAAAACTGTGGGTTTTCCTAACGCCAGGTGTAGCTTATGTTGGATTTCCCATGGATCACCAGTCTTTTATGAAATTTCAAAGTGTGGACGGAAACACATGAAATCTCCTGTGCAGCAAACCTCAGATGAAGCATATAAAATGGTCAAATAGTGGAGTTCCCTTGATATATGGGATAGTAGACGCTTGCGCACTTCTTTACTTTTACTGGTACCTGGGCAAGTTCTCTTCAACGCCCTGGTACCCAGAGAATAGACTTGTTCAACTCCTTTGCAAGATTGAACCTTTAAGACTAAAAAAAACTGAAGTTAAAATGTACATGCTGGCCAAGGAGTAGACTCTATATCTGTAGGAAAAAAACGATGATACAGCAGACAAGCCTTCAAAGTGTATGCAGACTAGATGTTATCTAGACTCGAACATACCAGATTCTTTGTTCATTGGGGAATAAACTGAACACCAGATGGTTGATCGGTTTAAAATAGCCCAAATTCACAGCCCTGTGGTTTAAGGGCTGTATGTTCCAAGTGTAGCCATGTTGACGATGTTGTCTGCATTAACCACTTGAGGAACATTAACGGAGCAAAATAATTCACAGTTTATGGTTGTGTTTTGATTGTGTGTAATAGTTATTGTTGGAATAACAATATAAACCTATTTAGGTTAATGTCTGTAAGCACAGCTTTGAACTCAGTCAGTTGACATGCCTGTGTATAAAGTGAAAGGGATTATCGTTAATATATAAAAGTCAGACCACTGGGCTATTTATTTGAGAAAAGTGATCACTCACCTTAGCTTTAGTCTCATTTGATTACATATTATGCTAAGTTTTTAAGAAAGCAAAATTTACATCAATTCATTTTTCTATGACGGATGAAAATCGGTCGTATTATGGTATGATCAGCGGCGGGCCGTCTGACCTGTTGGCTCCAATCCGTTTCCGGAGCAGAACTCAAAAACAATAAGGCCTATGTTTGTAAAACTTCGTAGACACATTCACCATCGATGTAGTTATGCCTTTTGCTATGGCGATATTTCTTATTTCTCTTGATACAAAGTTGGACTTAGCCATAATCAGAAGTAAATTTTGATTCCGGAGCAGAAGTTGAAAACTATAGGCCTAAGGCCTATCTTTCTTTATAAAACTTGGTAGACATACACCATTAGTTGTAATTGTGCTTTTTGCTATTACGGATTCACCCTAAGAACATGGCATGTTGCAAGACATTGTTTGAAATATCTTCGGTTACTATGGTTATCCCACGAGCACCCCCACGAGGGCGTATGTTGGGTTTACTAAAACTCTTGTATTCATGTCAAGTAAAAACTATTGAGATCTTTATGCGCTGGTTAAATTCTGTCACGCAGCACTAAGAAGGAAAAACAATAATTACAGTTGACTCAATATCTAATTAAACAGTAGGATACCTCTGTACATGTGTAACTATATTATGTGTGTATTGTTAAATGTATCTGTATTCAGACCTATGGTCTTATATACAAATAAAACATCATATATAAGTCGTGTTAACCGTACACGATGTGTCAGAAAATTCAGCATATAAAATATTATTGGACAGTATTAATTGAACACATTATAGCCGATAAGTGAAAGGACTTGAAATCACACATTCATGTAAACTCTCGCTCTGTATCTGTAAATGGACACGCTGATATGTAAAATAACAATTATAAGATTTCGCGAAAACTCCCACAATTCGGCGAAATTCCTTTATCGGCATTCTATGTCATTCATCGTAACGGATGGTTGATCTTGTATAAGACTAACCTTATTATAGACCGAGTTGTTACAAACACATTAGGTGTAAATGTATAAGGGTGATTTAATTGGTTTCCTGTTTGGGTGTCCCAGTTTGAAAATAGGCCGAACCACTTCCGTTTGTTTCTATACAAATATACACTGCTATTAAAATGAGAATCAAGCCTGGTTAAGATATTCCGGTTAATACAAAGTCACACAACGCTACTGAGGGGATCATAGCTCCTTTTCATTTCATGAGGACTATACGGCTAATAGTGACACACGGTATGTAAACGAGGGCAAAATGAGGAGTCAAATATATAAAATAACTTTCGCGTAAACCACCTCCATTTCAACATCTGCAAGAATACTTAAATGAATTTTCTTTCCGTTTGCGATGTCTTCTATGTCACACTAAATTTTTTTTACTACTCTCTACCTATTAATAACTAACAACAACTTGTTCAGATGGAGTTGCAACTAAACTATTTAGCAAATCTTTACATCTATTCGCAGTTTGGCGTCATTCCCTTTATTTCGGAGCATTATCGGTTTTAACACCTAAACTTATTCTGAGTGTTGGTCAATACCACGAGATACAAAGTCACACATGTAGCGGTAATGCTATTTAAACTTGAACCCTTCAAAGGCTTTCAGCTTCTAATTTTATAAGCAAAAACACACACAGACACGCACACAACAAAATAAGATAGTTCAGCGTTCTATTAAAATTTAGTTTGTATACAAAAAACTTACCTCTCAAAGAAAGCGTACCAACGAATGTCAACGACAAAACACTGAGTAATAAAAGCTTCATAATAGTCGCACTGACTCTTGTGGTGTGATCTATCTCAATGTAAAATAAATACTGTTATAAATCCGCAAGCATCCCGGACCTTGTTTGAGTCTCATTCGGCCTCGCGGAAACATTCACAGAAAGGTGACGTAATGCTTCAGCAGCCAATGGATCCTTTTGTTTTTTTAATCGAATAACTTTTTGTGTATTTACTGTAACTGGGTTGTAGTAGTTTATGTCTTGTAACTAGTTCAAAAGTAATGGAAGGGTCCATGTGTTTATCAGAGTTTCGCGAAACAGACTAGCGGTGAAGTGACATATCAGTTTTACCCATTTAAAAGGTACAAATTCCCCTGAACATTATTTATAAACCATTATTTATCATCATCTACCCAGACAGAAACTGAACCAAGAAACACAATTTGGTTTTAATTATACTTATCTATTCTAGCTATTTTATTTGTAAGACATCTATCGGTTTTGCTAAAATATTCTGGTGAACACCCTGGGCACTTACATCTTTTGCACTGGAAAATATTAATAATATTAATAAAAAGATAACTTTAGTTGTGTGCCATTGGATAATAAAAATAACAGATTTATTTATCAATTTACGTAACTTAGATGTACATTTCTTAGCTAAAATGTCTCCCTCAGCACGTTTGCTCTTAATTGTAATCATTTGTCGATCGATTGTTGAATTAGCATGGTGTTTGATTGTTGTTTTCCTTAACCAGAAGATTTTGTTCTACAGTGAGCAGTTCTCTCTTTTTTCTATTATTTATTCGCCCTGACCAGAACAACTGGTATAAGAGTTAACATGTACAAATCATACATATAACGAGTAGCAGCGTTTTCTCAAATTTGATTTAGTTATAAAAGTATATACAAACCTATACTGTTAATCCAAACATTTACGTTTTAAACGCAATAATAAACGCGAAACTGTAACACTTTTTAAACACAATAGTGTGTTTATAGCCAATATCTGAACATAATGTTTAAGTAAGTTAAACACTTTGTTTAAAATAACAAAACAATGTGTTTAGTTCCATTAAACACAATGTTTATATCTTTTAAACATTATTTTGTGTTTAACATCTAAACACAATAATGCATTTATAGGTCGGTAACACTTTTTAAACGGACTATAGTGTTGATTTGCCTCTGAAATAAACCCTTAGTTTAGTTCACATGACAATACCTATAGCGTTACTTACTCCATAACTTAAAGCTAAGACAAGACATAAACGTGGTGATATAATAATTACAGATGTATTATCCATAAACCCAGCCTTATGTTGTGCACATTCGAAATCGAAAACGTCTTTTAAACAAAAGCCAAAGGGATTAGTCATTTTAACTAGTTTTAATATCGCTGTTTTCATGTCACTATATAAATATCAACAAGATAATGACAAAGTATTAAAATAAAGGGCGCAATCATACAAAGCCCAAAAACCCAATTAAATGAATTGTATCCATGCAAAAGATAGATAAATAAACAATAACACTAGTTAGAATGACTACATTCCACAAGAAATAAAAATGCATTTCAATCTCAATAGAGTACTAGTACTTGTGACACTTGTCGTAAATATATAACATTTTTCGTTAATGGTATAGAAAACCAAAAACCAAGTGTAAAGAAATAAGTAAAGCAATGAAATCTTATTTGTTGAATAAAATAAATATTTTTATTAGTATTATTTAAAAAATCTCTTGTCTAATTGTCTTCAAGAACAAGTTTCTGTCATCAAAACATATTTTTGTTCATTATATCCTCTCAAATAGGTTCATGGAAGTGCGTGATTATTCCTATCGTATACTATACAAAATGTAATCTGTTTACTGTGATATTAATATAAATACATTGAAAGCCCCTTGTAGCTGTTTTAAAGTTATTGGCATCACTTAAATTCATGTAAAAAAGCTAGTTCCAAAACTTGAATGCAGTATCAAAATCACACTTTCCTGAAAACAAAAATTGCTCATAGAAATGGGGAGGTCAACAGAGTGATAGTTTCCTTTTGAAAAGAGTTATAAACATTGTCCAAATTCTAGCACAAAATGTCTTAAATTCACACATGGTATGTACTTCTGTCAGGAACGAGCCCGTCTAGCTACTCGCCACTCATCGTCTGAATTTTTGTCAAGAGCATTTTGTCCTGTCTATGCATGGCGTGTACTTCCATCTTGAGCAAACTCGTCCTGTCATAACAAAGGCATTATAATTATTATACCTGATCAAAGTACTGCTAGATATATCTATGTAAGCAAAACATATACCACTAAATTACAATTTAAGATTTATTAAGATATGATTTCAGCCAGTTTCAGTAGAAAGCAACAATACGTTAAAAAACTCGAGTTTTAGGTATGTTATAGAGGCAAATTTCCTGATTTGCTGAACTGTATTTTTCTTTATTATTTCTATTAAATCAAGCATATTAATATAAACCAAAAATAAATTTTACAAAAATATAGTTACCGTATCGTTACTCCAGCCTCGGTCATATAAGGGAGTTTCAAGAGCTCTACATAAATTTGGTAAGGATATAATTTGATGTACATTGCATTGGGGTTGTCTGAATAATTATGCACTGTGTAAGATTCGCCATCGAAGATGTCCAGAACACGGGGTCGATGCACCTGTTTGATATCTCAGTTATGTACCCGGAATATCTTAAATTAGTATTCCTTGTCATCAGATTGCAGGCTGTAACAAATATGAATAGCATATAGAAACGATAAAATGAAGAAAATATAAGCCTTTTTATCTTGTACTTTCTTCTTTACTCAACATATATCACTTGGTTTTTATTATGTTTTTATATTCCCCGCTCTGCTGTTAGTGTTTATCTCCTCCAGTATATGTGCTACTGTTCATTCTAATCATGGTGAATACTCATGGAGGTTAAAGCTGTAGCAAAAACAAAGAACGGAGTTACTGGATGTAAAAATTCGTTTAAATCTCAAATTGCTTTCTTTACATTTACTTTCAAATTGAGCTAGATCGAGTGTTGTTGTACGTGTTCAAGCCGCACATCTGATGTCAAAACTTACAAAATTCTTGGCCTACCTGATCGTCCACACCAAGCTCTCGTCACAATGCATCATATATGCACCAAATACTCTGGTCGTGTTCTCTTAATAAGCTAAATTTACTGATCAGCTACACAATTTGGCGACCAAATTCTCTGTCTGCAATGCCATCCTCGCACACAATTCTCCTGCCGTTACTCGCCACAACTACCAAACATACCCTAAAAATATAATTACACGGAAGAATTAAAATAAGCTACTGAAATGTACCCAACAGCAAATTTAATTCAACGGGACATATACACTGTTTAATTAACGAACATATCAACATACTAGGACTACTAAAATTAAGCCTGCCGTCAAATGAACTTAGTTGTTGTTATCGCATCGTATCGAAAATGTTTGTTCTGAATTAACTCCTGTTGCGGTTGTCAACGTCGACTCTTAATTTATTTACTAAAATAATAAATTAAGACGAACACTATTTGTAATAAAACGGGAAATAACTTGGAACATGAATACTTAAGTACTCACCAAACCGTCCGCATCAATCCATATCAGCTCATTTTGCTTTGTAAACGTCACTGAAAATCGCTATCGCGTGATCATAACTTGAGCGAAAATTAAACATAACGTTTACCCCTTGTGCCAATTTCTGGAAAGACCGCTAACACCAGTTGAAATCGCTAATACCAGGTTAGCGATAGAGTTTCAGCATGACGTGATATCATCTAATAGCGGATAAAATGTAATAGCGCTTCGAGTAACCGGTCCCTGGACCTTGGATTAAACGTTATGTTTATATAGAAGACCTAAACACATAACAGTAGGCAGAATAAACATACTGTTTCACATGTAAACGTTTTGTTAAACATAACAACTGAAAAATAAACACTTTAACACAATAATAAACATATTAATCGTCGACAAGATTTACAGTGCAGTAGTAAGATAAAATATAGCCTGAATTGAAAGCTAATTTTAGAAATACCTGCTTTGCACCGTTCAGATGTTGTCAGATTCTAAAGAGAACTTTTTCTTTGTCCCTCGAAAGCAGTTTGCCTTTTAAACACAACAATGTGGACGTCAAAAGATTGGCGAATTTAAGAAAAAAAACTGTTTACTGGAGAGCATTCTTATTCTCACAGTCAGTGAATTTGATTTTTATATTAATTCTGCAAATATTCATTTTAAAAAAATATGTATGTATGTATGCTTATGTACTTTTTAAATGTGTGCTATCTATAACTGTATACATATTTGAAATTCTCCAATTCTTGCCTTACGGTCTTGCTGGACCCCTTGTGTTCAACATGAACCAAATTTCCGTATCGTGTGGATTAAAAGTTAGGTATTTAAATTATATGTTGGTTAAAAAAGTAATTCGAAATACTAATTGCAAACTGCCAGACTGGAGCGTTTAAATGTGTATTTGTGAGATTATGTTGAATGTGGAGAACTATCGGGGCGTGATCTGAAAATTCCATTAAACCGAACACCATAAATTCTTTAATTATGTCTGTGTTGTCCGTCGAAGTTAACAAATAATCGACAGTACTGCAACCCCGTTCGTTGAATTCGTTTTACCATCCATGTTACAACGATTAGGTATTTCCAGATCTTCTTCTAATTCATAACACAATTCATCAATATATTTACTAAGACTAACATTGCTTGTATAATCAGTCAAATTAGATGTACGGGCGTTAAAGTCGCCTCAAATAAACAATCTTGAATTGTGACGTGAAAACTCACATAAATTGCTTTCAATGTTATTAAATACATTTTCGTTTTCATTAATTTGACTCTGTGAAGCACTATTGTCAACAAAACCAAATATAACATCGCTCTCTAAATGAAAAGTCAACCTATCACATTTTATCCATAAAACACCGGAGTCACGTTTCTTTAGCCATTCGATGCCACCAGCATAACACCGTCTTACATATACAGCAAGGCCCCCACTAGGACAAACTTTTGATTTTGATTTTTTAGCTGGGAGAAATGAACCAAAATATCCATCAATATCGGTCTCACTTATATTCGTGCACCAAATCTCACACAGAAATAGGATGTCGTAATTCTGTATAAAAGCAAGAAAGTCAGTGTCCTATAATTGTTGTCTAAGACCGTGCACATTCCACGAACAGACTTTTAACAAAATACCTGTTGGGCTGTCCTAATTTACGCGGGGTTCCACTGGGGGGGTCACGATAATTAGCCAATTAGCAAAAGGCCAACAGATCAATTGGATGACCGTTGGGGGGAACAATAGAAATGAACAATAGACGTTGAACACAAACGTTTTCCCAAGGCGATTTCTTTTTTTTTCTTACAAGCACAATATATTTTAAAAAATTAACTTAAGACAAGTAAATGAGAGTTTCCGTTTTTACAATGATAGCGACAACCACACAAAATAAATATCATAATATAGGTTAAGGTCTTGCTGGACCCCTTGGGCTCAAAAGGAGCCAAATTTTTTTAATCACGTAGATTAAAAGTTCGGTATTCAAACTATATGTTGGTGAAAGAAATAATTCGAAATTCTAATTACGAACAGTTAAATTGGAGCCTTTAATTAAGTTTCCCCATGATCATGTATACAAGTCGCAAAACTTTAATTGCCTATTTCTTGCACTTCACTTTTAAACAAACTCTACATTTTCCAAGGCGTATTTGTAGAAAACTATTCATGTTAGAAGTTTCAAATTTGTACCATTTTAAAGAGCACAATGCGATCTAAAAAACGTTGCCTCATTTTTGATTAGTTCGTCCTTGATTGTTTTAAAATGTTTTCTGAAAATTGTATTTTACATTTTTATAAGACTTTCAAAGTTGGAATAGACAAATCAAATCCACTGGGATCGATTCATTTGCACTATTTTTAAAAATAATTCTTGAATTTTCACCATATTCACATATATGTAATCCTGAGTATTCAAGCTTTCCAAAAATATATACAATATATGGTACAGATTTATATTATTATGCATAATAGACTTATTATAATGGGTGTTCTGAAAATCGACCAAGGGTCCAGCAAGACCTTAATTATGGTTACCCGCGCCGTTACTTAATTAAAACCCCGAGAATATATTTCTGTAAACCCAAATTCGCTCTGAAAATTATTTTTTCCGTGGCATGCCGACGAAGTTGGTATTTATATGGATGGAATATGTTCACCTCACAATTATACGTTTAAATCCCCAATACGTACATACCCAAAAGCAATTACCATAAGAAAACAAACTGGGTCGTAAACGATTTCGATATAGGCCAACAGTGATCAATTCGGATATGTGTCGAGTGCGTATTCAGTCTGGGTGTTAGAATACACATTTAAACAAACTACTTGCTCCCAAATTAAAATTTCAGAGTTAAAATTGCAATTTACAGTCATATTTTTTAAATTATACATTTAAAAAGTGAATGCAATAGATAAAACTCTATTTCACATTTACATTCAATTGAAAAATACATGCTGTTTATTAAATTTATTCGGAGAAATCTAAAAACAATCCGGAGTTCAATCATTTAATCATACACGTTTAGGCTGTTTTCGCCGCTATCACTTTTCTTGATTTTAAACTTTTAAATCGTTTATTTCTCGTAAACTATTTGCACTAAGCCTTTGAAATTTTCACACACAATGTTAAAGCCATTGTCTAAAAAACCGTCATGCGTTTTTTTTAAATTGATTTTCGTTTTGAGGATATTAAGCAACTATTTTTTAAATCCTCCACTACAAATACATATTATTTGGAAGAAAGATTATCCAACCATCTAAGAAAAATAAGAGTTAAAGACAAAGGTCAATCTAAAAAAATTATTTGAGGTTTTTGTTGATTTATGCCATTATAAAATAACATGAATCATAATATAATATTATATTTATAATTTTGAAGTCCTCCTCGTTCTAAATATATGTGTTGTTAATATCAACATCCTTTGTCTATAACTACAAAAGCCACGAGAAGATAACGGTCACATTGTTTACTCATGACTAGTGGCCGAGTCCTTAAGCTGTTCTTTAGTCAAAAGTCTTGATTGTATTTGTATTACTCTTGATAAAAAAATATATATTTTCAAAATACATGAAACATTTATATGAGTTAATTTTATGTTAAGCTATTGCGTAAATAATACAATTTGCATAACATGTGTGTGCCAATAGGATTCGTACCTACGTCTAACTGACTCCGTTGAAGGTGGAACAGTTGATGATCGCATCGTCGGGGTTCAAATACATACTCCGCGTTCTGTGGACTCAAGCATTGTTACATTTGTTCAGGCGTACTCTATTATAAATGCCATTAAAGCTTACTAGCAATTTTTATTCCAATATAGAAGAAAACAGAATATCTTACCTTTCTACAGAAGCCCCTCCTGACTGCGGATGATATGACCGCTATCTGAGCATTAAGAAGCCAGGACTCCACAGCTAAATACAACACCTTGCTGCTGATTGGTCCAGACGTGAACTTTTATAAGCTCTTTCTAATCGATACATTAATAAACGTATTTGGTACAATTCATCATCTGAAGCCATCGCCATGGCCTAATAAACAACCGTTTTCCAAGCAATCTTGGTGACAAGGTAAGGAAATGTTACCGTTTGTTTTATAACGTTTACCTCACTTGCAAATCGGTTTTGGTTTAACCCATGCCGCTAAACGTTAAATGAATGAGGTAAAATTAATAAATTAAACGAGGCTTACCTGTAAGGGGAGTTTTTATTGGAATTGTTTTATTAGAACTTGTAAATCGGCTTTGGTTTAACGCAGCTAAACGTTTAATTCCGAGCTACTCTCATATGCAATTCATATAATTCATGGTGGATTGTGCATCTCCTAAAAGACAGCCCAGCTACGCCAAGTATTGGCTGTCTGGAACGTGTAGGCACTACTCAGAGTGGGCTATACGGAAACACTTGGTTAGTCGAGACGCGCTAGTCAGATTGTCACTGTCACCCACCTCGTTTGATTCCTCTACATAATAATAGATAACGATCGGTCCGTAATTGACAGTATCTTTGAATAAAACCCTTCGCTAGCCAAAATGTCAAATAGCAAATAGTACGGCTCTCAGGGGAATTTGGAAAATGGTGGTACTAGAATCCGTTAACAGTTTCCACTGGTGTTTTAAGCCGTATTCAACAGGCTATTTCACTGTTACACCGGCGTGCCAGCCCTACCTAATGGAGGGAGGGACTAGATCGTGACAAAGACTGGATTCAAATACTGTGCACAATAAACGTATAACTTATTGAGTAAATTTATTAATTTATTTATTTATTTATTTATTTACTTATTTATTTATCCGACGTTGGATCAACATGATTAAATCCCAATATACAGATTATTGGCTAGCATAATTGTGGGAGGGAACCACAGAACCCCCACCACCATTAACTGGCTGCTGGCATACCAACCAACATGCGATTCGCGGGGATATGAGAATCAGAAGCATACACTCACTAGAGCGTACACTCTCGCCTACTCTGCCACGGAGGCCCCTATGCTGCCCCCCTCTCCCCCATTTTTTTTATAACGAGACAAAAACACTGGTGGTTGATAACTTGCCACCAGAAACTTTGTATAATAAGACTGGGGGATTATTCACTTGGGACAGACCCTAGTCGCCTTAACGTAAGATTTACCTAGAGCAAATGGTAACAATATATGCTTCTGTTTCTTTAATGAGATTTTAACGCCATACTTGAAGTTATTCCACTCATATGAAAGGGTGCCAGTCCATTGGGCTTAGAAAACCACTCCCGGCTTTTGGAACAAAAAAAAAGAAGACAAGTCAATCACATAATAAAAAATGAAGGACAAGACAAGCTATCGGCTTCCGGTTGCCCTCTATGTATGATGCCCTCTATGTATGATGGCAACAGGAAGGCTCCTCCCCAAAACAATAAATAACCATGACCGCAAAACATAACTGATGACAACATCGGCTAAACGATATACGCCTGTCTTCTGGACGCCATATCTATCATAAGTGCCTTCTAAATCTTCTCCTATATAGTAAATAAAGCTTATTAAATAAATGTTTAAAACAATCTGATTATAATATGTTGTTTCTAAAACAGTTGATTATCGATTATCTTTCTGGTGCACAGCGAGTTCTCGCGATGTTCAGTAACATCTGAGGCTCTCAGATAATCTGTACATAAGATAGTAAAAATAGGTTATAATCTATTACTTATTGCATTATACAAGATGGATAATCAAGATGTTCGATCAATGTCAGAAATAGATGTGTGTATTCTAGGAGAACCTTTACAATTCCTTAGAAGAGTACTTTATTATTTAGTTCTGTGTTGAATCCGTGGAGTACACGTTTATATTTTAAATGTAACAGTATTTGACTTAAATTGAACGTTATGTTAGTGATATTTACATACACATTTGTTTTTTTTAGTTTGTTAGATAGAAAATTGACTCGAATGTCATTTCACTTACGTGAAGTCTTTTCATACAGCTAAGTCTCTTTGTAGAAACCATCCCGCTATATCTCTGTATTTACCGTTGACTTACCATGTAGTACCTGTGTCGAAGGCGGTCTCCATGCTTTCAAAGAGCCGAGACAAAGCTGAATGTTGTTTGTTTATATTGTTGGTATTATTATCAGTGTCATATGTACATGAAATAACGATGATGCTTTGTCCAAAAAGAAACATCGATGAAACTCATAAATTGACAAAACTTATGTTGTGTTGATTTGAGAAAAGCGCTTTTAATCAAGTTATGTATACAGTTGATACAAGATGGAGATTCCGAGCATCTTTCTATCAATAAGAATTCGTCAATTAAGGAATTATGGTTGTTAGAGGTGGTACTGTAACCATTGATGTGATCATCAAGAGAGGACACGATCTGTCATCTGACTTCAGAGGATCGAGGGCTACACATTTAGCAGTCCTCGTCAGTTTAACGACAACAAACGTTTTAACGCTTTACAAGTGCGTCACGGAATTGCCTACAGATCAAAGTAAACACAATTATTTAGTATTTTTCCAAGAATTGAGATATTCAGTTAAGTAAAAGAATTGAATAAAATCATAATTACATTCCTATCATTATACACTTATAAAAATTCCAGTTCATATTTTAAACTTTACCGTTAGTCGGGAGTAAAAAATGCTACCCTTATCTTTTCGTGGCTTTTGCGGGTATTTCCAAAGGATGATTATATTTATATCATATATATTAAGAAAGCGGCGGACTTCAAGATTCTCCAAACTTGCATGTTTTTGTAGACAAGAATTTAAACTAAAATACTGTCATAGAGTTTTTTCTAAATTCAAGTTAGCTTTTGTACAATTGATAAAAATATATGAAAACAATAAAAGCCTGCCCTTAAAAAACTATTTGCTAATTATCTTCTAAACGAAAATGAATATTAAAAAACTTCATGGCGGTTTTTTAGATAATGGTTTCAAAATTGTCTGTGTCAAATTTCACAGACTAACTGCAAATAGTTTACTAGAAATAAACGATTTAAATGATAAAAGTCAAAAAAAAGGAAAGCTGAGAAAACAACCTAAACGTGTGTAAATAATTAAACTCCGGATTGTTTCAGGATTACTCCCAATACATTTAATAAACAACATGTTTTTTTAAGAATGAAAAGGCGAAATAGAGTTTTATCTATTGCATTTATTTTTTTAATACATTATTTTAAAACAATTTCTTTAAATGGCAGTTTTAACTCTGAAATTTGAGTGACGGCGGCATCATAGATTTCGTTCACACCTTTGTTAGTGGCTATCAGTAGGAGTCCTACTGGGGGCATGAGTAGTCTGTATAAATGTGTGTTCTAACACCTACAAACATTTGTTCTCCATGTCTACTGTTCAGTACAAATACACATCCCCAACGGTCATGCAATTGACCTGTGGCCTTTCGCTAATTGGTTTGTGGTAATATTCAGCAGGTAGTCAGTTGAGGTGAGATAATCACGTTAATCCTTTCCGCCATTCGATACACATAATCTTTGAGGCACGCGTTTTATATTTTAAATCTAAAAGAAAACATTCTAAAATAATAAATTTGTTTGTCAAACTTTTTTGCATTATCAAGATTATGAGAAGAAGATTGCAGAAAGGTAAAAAACAAAAAGTCAACTTTTTTCCCCTGACTAGCGGTAAAGTCCTTAATTAATATCGTACCTCATGAAGAAGCAGTTGTTTTATTTCACGTTACGCCCTCCGTTTGTAGAATTATTTTCCGCAAACGGAAGATCAGACCGGTTGACTGACTGACTGACTTTATTTCTCAAGACCACCAGCGGTGGTATAAGAGATACATTTACATAATAACATAGACAGGAACACGTTTGTGTGAAAACATCACCGGCGATTTGCATTAAAGTGACATAAAATATACTTAATAAATTTTGAAACTTTTCTAGAGATACTGATCCGACCATTAAACCATCTGTCGATATTAATATTGGCCGTACGATCTCCAAGATAAGGTACATTTGAAATTCGCTGAGGTCTAAAATAAGGACAATGAAATAAATAATGGAACTCGTCACCAACAACATTTCTGTTACACATTGTACATAACCTATTATTATAAGGTATACGATTCCAACGACCAGTTTCTACCGG
>JAQQZZ010117224.1:0-14858 GCA_030265115.1 Mopalia vespertina | reverse complement strand
CGTTAATGAGTACTAATGGCCGCCGTCTTTGACGTGACGTCACAGGTTGAGGGTGATGGCGTCGTGCGGGGTCACCGTAGTGCATGACAAGTGCGTCGTCTGCTTGTTTAGGAATTTTGGCGGTAACATTGTGTACAAGTCAATGACTGAGTTTGGTTCTTAAGTACATGATAAGTAAGGACTGTACGTTATTCAGTACTTATGAGCGGGTGGTTAGCACGTTAGTAGATTATAAACAAGAGCTGAACGTTATTTAGTATTACGGTGTGGGGAGAGCAGCACTCTCTGCATGACGTCACATGACGAACGTTATGGTCGTGGTTCTTGGAGTTAACTCCGTTGTCTAGAGAAAAGGGACGCAAGTCTTATATACTAGTATGGAGAATGGGTGTCTTGAGTCGGCGGTTTAAAAAGAAGGGATTTAATTAATTGTATGACTGACAATGGCGGGGTATGGACAGTGTCAATGACCGAACCAAATGTCAAGCCATGTTATGCAATGACTTTGACGTTGAAAAAATGTACCAGTACGTCAATATTTCGTGTAAACGTGTCTCCTAGCGTCCTAAAGGGAAGTCACAACAACGACATCGATCGAGTTATCTCCCTTGAAAATGCGTAATAAATGCGGGTCAAAAAGTTTTACGCTTCATAAATGCAAAGTCAAAATGTGAGTCGATGCCAGCGTGATGTGCGTTGAACCCAGAAGGGGAAACCCCAGCTCGCGCCCTTGGCGTGACGTCACCCAGTAAGCGCGGACGTGTGAGAAAACATGTTGCCGCGAAATGCTCAGAGATCGAAAAAAATCTGAATTGTGCTTCGTTGTGTTAGACTTCGGGTGTTTGACGGCCCTGAGTTGGGTAGACTGTTTGGGGAGATGCTTTTTATAAGAAAAGCGAAGACGGGCTTTCGCGTGGTGTGGTTTTTAAAGCGATCGAGGTGCAATTTTTTAATACGGAATACGATTTACTGTCAACATGCGTGTGAGGCGAGTTGAAAAGTATAGATGGCGCTGTGCTGCGATGTACATCCGGGCATTTGAGCTAGTATTTGCTATCGCATCACAAGGGAGGGTTGTTACTTATCATGTAATGGCAACCTAAAATGGGAATAACTAAAAAAGGAAGGGTGGACCCTAGGGCTGTCATGGGGTGGTGTGGGTTTTGTTTTATGTTTGATTTATTTCAGATTCCAACAGGCATTAAGCCCAGTTACAGTACTGATAACATTGGTACAAAAACAATATATAACAAGGCATTTAAAAGCGTGTTTAAAAAAGCATATTCAGATTTAGAAAGGTACTGTCGTGGTGATAAGTAAAGATAAAATGACGGATGTTATACTAGTAAAAAGTTATGTACAATAAAACACATTTATAACGGATACTGATTATGTAGAAACAATATCATTTAAACGTGTGTTTAAGAAATATATTCAATTTAAGGAAATTGCTGTCGTGGTGATAAGTAATGATAAAATGACAGATTTTAAAATTACTTAAAGGTTTTGTACAGTTAAATACAGTGTTAAAAGGACGTTTTTTTGATGATGATGATGTACATCCCGGCATTTGAGCTAGTATTTGCTATCGCATCACAAGGAAGCGTTGTTACTTATCATGTTATGGCAAGCTAAAATGGGAATAACTAAACAAGGAAGGGTGGACCCTTGGGCTGTCATGGGGTGGTGTGGGTGTCTTCCCGTGATGCTTTGCGCGCCATTGAGGGCACATGTGCCAACAAGCCACGACGCCATGACGTAGCTTCCTGTATTTACACGAAATATTGACGTAATGGTACATTTTTTTAAACGTAGACATAGAATTATTTAAATCCCTACTTTTTAAAACCGCCAACTCAAGACACCCATTCTCCGCACTAGTATATAAGTATTGCGTCCCCTTTCTGTAGGCAACGGAGTCAACTCCCAGAACCACGGACCTTAACGTACCACCTGTAACTTAATTTACATGTATAGACAAATGCGTTTTGTTTTTTTTTTTCAAAAATTAAGGTGAAAGTTTACGTTGATTTGTTCAAAAGTCTTACTTTTTTAAATTTTTTTTTAAATCTCTGTGCAACCTAATAAAACAAAAGTAACTATTTCTGGATAGAGGGTATCATTTCAAGAATTCTGATGTTATCATCTTATTAAGGCAAATTGTTGGATCAATATTTGGAATGATTTGTTAATGATTTGTAGTAGTCTACCTCGACACACTTTTCCAGAAACACGGGGTCTATCATTTGCAATATCCAACAAAAGTAACTCTTTGTTTGTGGCTAGTTTCAACAAGCATATAATATGACCTGCCACTTATACTGGCCAATACAATCAATGTTGTAAGTAGAATTTATATCTGTTGCACTTGCTATAGGTGCAAACACCGTGTAAGAGAACGTCAGTCTACCTGTGACTATGCCGAATGTACATAGTAAGAAGTATATATCAGTAGCGAAGAAACTCGCAATCTGTCCGACAGCAACAATAACACCTCCCAATACACAGCATGCTCTCTCATTTGTTTTATACACAATAAAACTTATAGGAATACCTGAAATAAAAAACACATTTTAAACAAGGAGGCAACCCATGCTATAGTCATTATTATTTTAATAAACATTACAACTGTTTTGCAAACGTCCGACAACAAGAAACATCAATTTGGAGGATTCTGAATTTACCTTTCTGAATACGGTGTAAAATTTTGTGATTTTGTTCTTGTGACGGACGATAGTTATAATGTCGTTCAATAGTCCATCAATAATTTTCAGAAACCAAGTTAGCGGTTTTTATACTTTTATCTACAACAAAAAACTGTTTGAGTTCTTCTTTTAAACCATATGTTGTGTACAGTTTATTAGATTTTAATACCAGTTCTTACCGGCTCCGTATGTAATTCCAGTAGTAAGAGAGACAGCCCAACCTGTAACACCTCGTCCACTCTGAAAATACTCCACGAATTCAACAAAGTAGATCCCCATAGAGGTAGCATATCCTTCTCCTAGCATTCGACAGAGAACGGCAGCGAGGAGAACCAACCACTTCTGAACATTTACTCTTTTTGGCCTATTTAGTTTGTCGCTAGATCGAGTCATGCATTGGCTGCAACATATGTAAACGATAAGTCACACAGCTTACAAGTAAATAAGGATCGTGATATTGCTAGGGCTGAGCAAGAGTTTAATACAAACAAGTTCCCCAAAATAGTTTTGTGTTATGCGAATTCGTAGCTTGCGTCTACGCGTAACTACAGCAATGTTGGTCTATGCTGCCTTAACAAGAAAAATTGCAACTAACAAAACTGGATATTTATGTACATGTCAGAAAACATTAACGTACTAGCTCTAGTCGGTGCTACCTTTGTCTCTTTATGAGATAAATTTCCAGAGCTACAAGACTACAAATCTGTTCAACTGGAAATATATTTAAACATTTATACCAACGTTAAAAAATATGTATACAGTTGAACATATTCATTGTGAAGAAACAATATACATTGTCTTATGAGGTTTAAATGCGCTTCTCGTTCCCTTTAATATATCCAAAAACAGGGGGGGGGGGGAATATTACATGTTTCCTTGTTTCATTTCAAGACAGGAAGTTCCATTATACTTGCCTCAAATGGCCATTCTTTGAGTAGCCATCTATTTCCTCATGAACAACTTTATCTTCTGTCGCCTTGTCCATGCCGACCTCACCCTGTGTTATGTTCCGCATTTGGGTAACATGGTTTTCATTGTAATACGCCACATTGTCAACACCATCCGGTCTGTTCATATATTTGGTCAACTCTACCTCCTGGTGATCAGTTTTAAAAGAGGCCGATCTATAAAACGCAATACATATATTATTCTTAGATACTATATTGCATAACACATATGTATATCCTGGCAAACTAGTGATATTACCATTTAGACGCTGTCATACATGAATCGAGTCATCCAGTTACTGTCTGTCCATAATGTCATTATGCGCGATGTCAGTTGGATTATCATTATCATAGAAACACCAATAAAGAAATCTAATAAACTGATGTTTTCATTTACATTAAATCAGTTATATAGCATTGAATAAAAACACATAACAGTTCTACATTTTGCTAGGATCAAACACTGGAGCCTTCAAGTATAGTGTTACTGTGTTGACACAGTGTTAAAGATATATCATTGGACGTTTGCTTAATGAGTTTATAAAACTGCTGTACGAATATGTGAATCAAATGAAATCCATAGCTTGACTAATCGCTGGTTATATATAATACGATAATTGTTAGACAAAAATGTCATTTCTTCTAAAAACACGTGCCCGGCAAATTGGTCATTTATGTCCTTCGTTTTCCTAAATGTCATCTGCTGTCAATGGAGACTATAAGCACAAAGCTGTTAATCATGTCATGCTTTTGTAACAAGTGTAAATGATCAACTCGTATACAAACCGATTGTGATTTAGTTAATATAAGTATGTAACTATGTATAACCGATATCTAGTGATGATTATCCAGTCATGAAATGATACAGAAATAACTGGTGGAAACGTTCTGTATACGACAAAGTTGGCTATGGTGACAATGGGCTGAGAACATATAAATTCCACTGGGCAATTCATTCGCCACATCGAAAGAATGACCCGTAGTTAAGGAATTTGCATCGTTTTTGTTTCCTTTAAAAAAATTACGACAGTTTCATAGCCCAATTCCCGGGATGCCAATGGCTGAAAAGGGCCGGAAGCTCTAAAAGTAGAGGAGACCTGTTAAGTGATCCTTGTTATATTTTGGGCAACGAAGTTCAAGTTTAGTAGGCTATAACCTAATGTGTGTGAAGTTGGACCGCAGTTAGCAGTTCGTTATTTACATGGGACCAGTCATTATTTACCTAATAATGAAGTTCTTTGCTTATACGCAATTCAGTCATATGTTTATACCAAAAAGCTAACGTCTGTTGGCAAATAACATTTATTTTACCACCATCCCAAGTATAATGTCCATCTTCAGACGTTATATAAACGATTAATCTTTTTGCTTCTGCTTCAATATTTTGTTTAGATAACATTTATTTCTCTGGAAAGACAAAGCAACTTCACATGTAATTTTGAGTGAGCCGTTAGCAAGCAGCGGACAAGCTAACACGGTTAAAATAATTTCTAAGAGGTGTATGTAAAGAAAATATTTTAAATAATCACACTTTGTCACTTGGGTACATGAAAATTACTCAAACTCACGCCATTCTAATCTAATATAAAACGAACAGGGCGACTAAGACAGGTGTCCGATTTCGTAATATCAATTACGAGGTAAAAAAAAGTCATTAAAAAAAAGTAAGGTTAATTCGACCATTTCCCGAAAGTTGGCATCGATTTCCAGACCATATCAACAGATAAATCCTTGTTGCTACAAGGAAGAAACCGTGTATAAAAGACTGTACGAAAATGTTTTACTTAAATCCGTCACTCGGTTCAAATGTCATTAACCTTGTAAAATCGCTATTTTGGCTAGTAAACCAATATCTGTTCACGAAACTTGCAATTTCTACTTCAACCCAGTGATTTAAGGAACATTATGGACTAAAATCAAGATAATATTTACAGTGGCTTTGTCTATGTCTTTATTTATTTGCCAATTCAACGGATTTTGTTAAACAAGCCTTTGAACTGCGAACAAAATATCCTTCGCTGGAAGCGACAGTTTTACACCTGTCACACTGACACTTTGTTTCCTACCAACAAACGCAAAAAATGATTATATATCCTAGGAAAGTGACTAACTGCCATGCGAGATTTAAATGAGTATGGAGTACAAGAAGCAACCGTGGATATACTCTGGCGTGTATATATAGAGTATTCTGAGACGCGAGTTCGAATCCCGGTGGAGGCAAGCCAAATCTTTCTCTATACATAAAAATATACAGTAATCAGACATCAGCGTTCAGATAAAAAGACGGGAGTGAAAAATAGGTTACATACTGAGGTATGTGAGTTTGGGTTGAATGGCAAAAGAGTACATATAGGCTATATGATTGTTTGTACGTCCATGGCGTTATTTTAAACATCACACGAACACTCAGTAATGGAAACCAACTTTTACGATATTTGTAATAAACATTGAATACATAAACTGATTAGATAACAAGTCGTATACCAACATAATGCATACAATAAGACAGTGATTTTACAGTTCAAGAACCCCAGGAAACACATCGGAGCGCCCGGACATTGAAAGCTGTTTAGACACCTGAAGTTTGATTTATCAGTTTTTACCTGATGAATCCTGAAGCCATGGCTGAAGGTCAAATCCCAATCCAGATATATGTAGATAGTACAAACTGCTTCTTTATGTATATCATATAGGTGATGCAATTGCGTGTTAAATGTTGCTATGAATCGTATGTTGGTCGACTTTTACGGTCAAAAACGTCCCATGCAGATTGACCATAATAATTACGTATCAACCAAATGGACACAGCAGTTGAAACATGTTTCCAAGAGAGCTTTTAACATGAAGTGGTTAACCAGGCGTGAAATTGTAAGACCATGTAATGTCAACTTAACCTCTGTCAGCCAGTACACGACCTGATTTAGGTTTCAAATTAAATAGAATTTACTTCAATGTATGTCTCAATATTGCCGTGCTACAAACCCAATTGAATTTTTATCGTCATTTTGTTACTCATTTATTTCTACTTTATTTGAACAATTCTAAACATGCGCTGAACATAAAACGGAGAAGAAATGTCGAACAAATGATCGTTGTGATAGACTATTATTACTAGAGATTGAGGTATATAACCGTATTAACAAATCATCTAACTACATGAGCTAATGCATTTGAAAAGCTGTTGAAATACAGTTCAAATCATTCAAAAAGTTTGATCTGTCTTGTTTGTTCGTAGGATATATTGCCAACGAGATTATATAGAAAACTCCGCAAATGTTTTTTTTTTTTTTTAAATTATAACCAAATGCCTTTGCAATATGTCATTACTAGTTTGCTTACAAACAAAGGAGCGCAGTGAACTTTGTATACTACACAACAGCACATTTAAATCCCCCGAATCGAAAAAATTATAGCGACTTGCATCCATAATTTGTTAATTTTCAGGAGTCAACAAACACGGAATACATTAAATGTAGAAATATATTATGTCGAAATACTTTTCCTTGACATATCCAGTTTTTAACGAAACTATACTCTGTCAACCACGATAAAAAAAACACACAAACATTAATCATGTATAAGCAGTGATGGCATCCCCAAAATACGAATAACTTTTAAATTATTTAGAAAAGTAGCCATAAACAGATATTAATGCAGCAATCAAATGAACTGTTCAGCGTGCAACTATATATATTCATGATACTATATAAATGATCAAATCGGACCCAATTTTAAATGTCTCTTAAATTCTAAACGTCTGTTTTTGACAATACTGACGCAATATTGGTTGTGTATTTTTATTTTTATTTTTTGGTTAAGTTCACGCTCAGGTTCAATAGGGGACAGTGGTACTGTTGTACCGTAGGGAAAAAATATTTAACTGGCACGTGCACTGTTGTAAGCCTCTTCTTTGAAAAGTGGGTTACGTTATGGAATAAGCTGGGCATCTTTATGAACGTACCTTTATATAGACACACCCCTGTGACACACCTATCTGATCTAGATAATACCACGTGACACATCTATCTGGTATAGATAATACCATGTGACACAACTATCATTACCATGTGACAAATCTGTCTTGTCTAATTAATACCATGTGACACATCTATCTCGTCTAATTAATACCATGTGACACATCTATCTCGTCTAATTAATACCATGTGACACATCTATCTGGTCTAGATAATACCATTTGACACGCCTATCTGGTCTAGATAATACCATTTGACACACCTATCTGGTCTAATTAATGCCATGTGACACACCTATTTGGTCTAATTAATACTATGTGACACATCTAGCTGGTCTAATTAATACCTTGTGACCACCTATCTGGTCTAGATAATACCATGTGACACAGTTATCTGGTTTAATTAATACCATGTGACACACTTATCTGGTTTAATTAATACCATGTGACACTCCTATCTGGTCTAGGTAATACCATGTGACACACTTATCTGGTTTAATTAATACCATGTGACACACCTATCTGGTCTAGATAATACCATGTGACACACTTATCTGGTTTAATTAATACCATGTGACACATCTATCTGGTCTAGTTAATAGCATGTGACACATCTATCTGGTCTAATTAATACCATGTGTCACACCTATCTGGTCTAATTAATACCATGTGACACATCTATCTGGTCTAGATAATACCATGTGACACACCTATCTGGTCTAATTAATACCATGTGAGACATCTATCTGGTCTAATTAATACCATGTGACACATCTATCTGGTCTAATTAATACCATGTGACACATCTATCTGGTCTAGATATTACCATGTGACACAACTATCTGGTCTAGTTAATAGCATGTCACACATCTATCTGATCTAGATAATACCACGTGACACACCTATCTGGTCTAGATAATACCATGTGACACACCTATCCCATGGAACAGGAAACGTAATTATACAAAACAATTTGCACTCTGACCTGCACAATGTATAATTGATGGACAGGAAAAGTTTTTATTTACGTTTAAAGTACAGCAATAATTCTGTTTTAATAAGTCTCGATTGTGAACATGTAATTCTTTGCAGTATTTTCAATTCATGTTTATATCAGCTCAATATGACTTGTGTACAAAATCCGAGTTTGTTATTCTTACAGTTTTATTTCTCCATTGTTTGTTTTGTATGTTTGATATAACACTGGATTCATATTGCTTTCCTATATATTCTACATATAGGCATACTCTATACATGTAACTTCAACGATCACAGCTAACGATGGCGTAATAAAGCCTACATTTTCAGTCAAAATGAGTCATTCTTTCTTCAGAGTTGCACTACTACTTGTGTAGTGTGTTAAGATTATCAGTGGAAAAAATGAGTATAGATGATATTGCACGGTGGAATTTAAGCTCCATAAATATACTTTATGTAGTCGTGAAAGACGTCACCCACAAGAAGCGAAGCGTTTAGAGAGTTATCCTGCAATACATTCAAAAGCGACAAAATAAGGTGTTCAAACTTCACTCCGGTATTTTTTATTAGTAATATTTACATAAACTGAATCGATATATCGACCAATCAACCAATCACTGAAAACTTTTTCAGAAAAATTGCTTTGATAATTTTAAACATGGCGAGTTCAGGGGCTGGGGTTATAAAAACTAGAGCATATGTATTTTAACATAACAAAGGTCTACTTTCAAAATCGAATTGAAAAGGGTTTGTAACAAATATTTATACGAATCAAAACCTATGAACAGTGCTACGATCTGTAAGCTTAGTTCATATTATGTTCAGAGTTTCTGCACGAAATAACATATTGACTATACTCAAGGAATTAAACTACATCGGCCCGGGACACCTTGGCATTTTTACAAACATGCTGCGAAATAAACTGGTATTGCTGTGTTGTGTGGCGAAACCACTCGCGTTCATATGTAACGTCATAATAGATATGAATATATTTGACTCAGAACAATTCCAAGTGTGATAATAAATAGAGGATATTGTACAGTCACAAGTGAATACCATAAATATCATTGAGTCAGGGGCGAAAGTGACGAACCGACTTAAAGGTTTCTGTGGAATATTATTTCAACTATTCACAAGAGCAACGAAAATTCTACTTTCTGTCACAAAAAATGACGGTTTTTATATCTCTGTGAAACACTATGCAAATATATCTGTTCTGTTAACTTATCATAGGAGTTGGGTGGGTTTTATATATAATATAATGTTATTTAGAATGAAATCTAACATCGGAGAAGGAACCTTCAGACTAGAAACAAGCAACAGTTCATCAAGTTAAATGGACAACAAACTACAAAAACCGTATATGTACAGCGTAGTAATTTCATTAGGCCTTCTTTTACACAACAATATGTTTAATCAACCAATCAAAGAAGAGGAAAATGAATAAAGCACTGTTCAGTGTAACACGTTTGTCGGGTTTCTTTTCCTTATCCCAAGCTGGAATACATATCTGTATTGCAGCTCAACAAGTTTGCAAGAGTGAAAGGAAATTGGTCTACTGGTGGCATATGTGCTACTGTGGGATAACTTGTTATAGTTGATACGTTGCTTTTATTTCTGGTATCAGTATTACTATGTCTGGAAATCACAGGTCTCTTAAAAGGGCGATAACTCTGAGAAACTTGTGGGATTGAGTCGTATCCAGTAATAGGTGGTAAAAATGGAACACTCATAGCAGACGTTGTCGTCAAAGACTGATATCCAAAGGGCGATGACGTCATAGGCTGGCACACTTGCGGGAAAAGTATATGCTGATGTCCGCCTGGTGATGATGACATAGGCTGATAACCCATAGGTGATGATGACATAGGCTGGTACCCCATAGGTGATGGTGTCATTGGGGTATACATAGGATTACCATGGTTTACAACTTGATAGTTCCTGTTATCATCTTTGGATCCTTTTCTAACCTGTCTTCGTGCATGTCGACGTCGGAAGTCTCCCTTAGAGAAGTCTTCCACGCAGGCAGGATGTATGGACCAAAAGTTCCCCTTACCGTTGTCAGACCGTCCGTTCTTAATAAAACATTCATTATCGACAAGTTGTGACGGATACTGTTTCTGCATGCCTTAGTCTGATTGTTATAGTAGGGATATGTTTTCATGATATGCTCATAAATATCCCCAAGAACCATCTTCTTGTCCTTTGAGCTGAGAATAGCCATAGAAATCAAAGCAATGTACGAGTGCGATGGTTTGACCGATTTACCTCCGGGTGTAACGATGGCGGCTTTTTTATCCAGAGCTAAAACCATGTCTGATACTGAATCTGTACTGGGTGAACTTGATTCACTCACCATAGAACATGGAGAGCCTGTACTTCTATCAAGACGATAATCATACTGTGACAGCGGCTGACCGCCTTCCTTCAGTGTCGTTTCAGCTGAAAAACCAGCAAGAAAATCAGCGGTATAATTTAACATTTTGCAAAAAAGTCTACTAGAATAAACTGTGTTGGTTGTTGAGCTTCTCGAAGTTTGATACAAATACAGTGTGTTCCTTGCGTTTTTATATAAAATCTCCACATTCGTTTGACAAATAACTGTCAGGAGCGTCGTCGACAGGACAAGCTCTCCCACGCCAGTTGTGTGACACGGACAGCGGCCGCAGGCAATAGTCACCCTGGTGTCAGACAATTCACTCCCTGGGTAGATTATTTAACGGGCTTAACAATATGGGAAATAAGAGACATGCTGCTTGTATATATCTTAACCCATCATTATATTTTACTACATGATTGCGTGTTTTTAGTGTACTTCGGATTACTTAATTGTATACTTTTCCAATTGGGATCAACTGCTTTCCAATCACGACACTTATAAACATATCAATCAGTAATTATGTATGCATTAATGGCATATTATACTTTTGGTTTTAAATTAATGTTAAGTTTTTATTTAAGAAATACACAATTCTTATATGAGTCTTTTATAGTTTGTAAAAGAAATACGTCAGTAGTTTAAGCGTTGGAAAATAATCCCACATAGATCATCGGATTTTACCAACGTTAGAAAACTGAAACCAGTCTCTAGCAATTGAGGGATTTCTCTAAACTGATTCCGTCCAATCGACTCGTGTTTATTCTTAAATATGTCCCGTTGAGGAGATACATTAAAAACATTCTGCCTATGCAGCGCTTTAACGGAGAACCAATATATAGAACCACTGTCCATTCGTGTTGTTTTTGTTTGGTTTGAGTTTCTTTAAAGCTTGCGGATTCGCGGCTGTTGAGACCCATGTGTAGACAACAGGCGAGTTGGTGCTTCAAACCTTGAAAGTGCAAACAAACATCGTCTGGTGGTGTTCCGATAATTAAGTGACAAGTGAATGAAAACGCCAGTTTGTAGCTGGAAGAGATGAGACCCACATCTAACACTCGAAAACAGGATTAATGGATAATCCGGATATACAACTGCCATCCAAAAAATTCTCTATTAAGTAAAATAACATTAACAATCTGTTTTTGTATAATACATCTTTTATTCAACGAACCTTCATTCCCGACTAGGGATTATTTCGCCAAATAATCCCCGTAATAACAGTTCCGTTGATAAATGAATTCGCCGTGTTTTCTAAAGTTGTAATACAATATTTCATAATACTATTTAATTCTATTGAGAGTTGATTAGACTCATTGTATGCAGTGATTAGTAATAAAAAAATACTAGTCTGATTTGTCAGAGTGTTCATATCTTTCATTTTGAAATCCCAAATTTGGTTAAAATTGAGTCAATAACAATAATAATACAATCGCAGAATAAATTATGCATTGCAACTATGATTAGATAGATTGATTTGGTGTAAAATTATGTGGATAACGCCCAGTAGGGAAGGTCTGCCGGTGGGTGACAGTATCCCACACTGGATGTCTGTGGTGCTCCACAGGGGGATCTGCTAAAATGACTTCCACCTCTTGTAATGCAGGATAAGCTAATAATTTCTTTCAGTTGATGGGAGCTTTTTGGTGGCTTACGACGAGAATCATTTATTTGTTAAATTGGATTTCAATTAACATTGATTGCTCTTTTGACTTGTACGTGACACTCATCAACAAATCACCATAATGCCATAGCTGGCCACGTTCTTCATTGGTTTATTAACACACATGCATTGTTGAATAATAGTTGACATAGTGTGATGGGTCACAAGTCAAACAGTGAAACCATCATAGAGAAGACAAAGTTATGTGAGTGTTTACAAATGCAACGATTTCTCCCGCAGTCATCAATCAGACTTACCCTTTTATTAGAATGACTTCAAAGATAAACGTGATTATAGAGGATAAGAGAACTAAAGATATACCATTAATCCACCTAAACGTCTATAGTAATGGGAGATAGTTACCTAATTGTCGACTCTGTTTGGCAGACACTTCCGTATATTTTCGCCTGAACAAAAATACAGGAAACCGGATCTCTTTGGAAAAAAAGAACGAATCAAGCCCTGAGAGTTCTCTCTCGCTTCTCACCACAAGAACGCATCCCAACTCACTTGAGAGACTCGCTTACTTTTAACCAAATCTGATGAACGCCAATGGACAGAATTGTTTCAATACGGCCTCAAAAGGCTAAGAAAGACTAACACCAGCATTGTAAAGTGCGTAACAATTATTTATATTACATATTCAATTATCAGTAGTATTACTGTTCATTTCGATGTTGCTCAATATCAGAGCGGTGTTTATAACATAATGCAATACAAACGAGACAACATATTGGTCCTCCAGGATGCGGTGTTCTTTTAAGTTTTTTACAAACATGAAAACCATGGCCAGTGTAATCATTTTTGCCTGATCCTTTTTATGTGGGTGAATTACAATGAGAGGGAATATGTTTGTTTCATCAGCGAAGTTTTTGCAAACTTTTGACTTATGAAGAAAACTGTCGTCCGTGTTGCATTTAGTACAAAGTGACCGGATCTTCGCTTAAGAAACAATTCAACAATCATCTAGATTCAAACAATAATGTACATTCAGTCGACATAACAGCTTACCAGGTTAACAATAATTGAAACATATCATCGCAAAGTAATTTACGGCATTAAATTTCCGCTGACAAGTTGTTTTATTTTTAAACAGGTAACACAACCTAGCATCGGGAAATCTGGTTTTATCGCATCTGTCGAGTTTCTCATTTCGTCCCGAGATTAGTAATTAAAATCCTTTATAAACTCTATATATTACGCTTACAAAAAACATTAATGTTGCTGTGTGATATGTTACTGGGAGTTTTAGATTTTAAAAAAGTAAGTCAATATTTTCGATTTACCTTGAATCAAAAAAAACAATGAAGGTACCATGTAAAATATTTCTGGTAAAAAGTGATGAAAAGATAATACGGGCAAGGTTTAATGACGGCAAGTAGACCCCCTCCTCAAAGTGAAGGAACATCAAACACAAATTTCAAGTGCAGAGTTACCATATTATTTTATTATGTATTCGTTATGTAACATCATTTAGACTTCAGTAAACTTAAGTTTTGTTTTACAAAAAAATTATAAAAATGAATTAAAGCACTGTTCAATGGAACGAATTTAACACTTTTCTATTTCATAGCACAAGGCCCAAGGTGGAATATATATCTGTATTCCCATTCAGTAAGTTTGCCGGAGTGAAAGGAAATCGATCCATTGAAGACCTTTGTACTGTTGTGGGGAAGCTTGTTGTAGTTGATGTGTTGTTATCATCTCTAGTCTCATCAGTCTTACTCTGTCTGGAAAACACCGGTCTCTGATAAGGGCGATAACTCTGAAGAATTGAGGGGATTGACTCATATCCAGAAATTACTGGTAAAAATGGAAAGTTACCAATATTCGTTGACGTCATTGGCTGGTGTCCAATAGGCGATGGCGTCATGGACTGGTACATTTGTGATGATAGTATGTGCTGATATCCACCTGGTGATGATGACATAGGCTGGTACCCAATACGTGGTGGTACCATTGGAGTATACATAGGATTGCCATGGTTTAAAGGTTGGTAGTTCCTGTTGATATCTTTGGTTCCTTTTCTTGCCCGTCTCCTTGCATGTCGACGTCGGAAGTCTCCCTTAGAGAAGTCTTCCACGCAGGCAGGATGTATGGACCAGAAGTTCCCCTTACCGTTGTCAGACCGTCCGTTCTTAATAAAACATTCATTAATCGACAAGTTGTGACGGATACTGTTTCTCCATGCCTTAGTCTGATTGTTATAGTAGGG
>JAQQZZ010117213.1:0-14858 GCA_030265115.1 Mopalia vespertina | reverse complement strand
CTGTATCTCTACGGCTACATGATATGATAGACGATCAGAGATACAGAACTCTGCATCTAACCCATGCTGGAGTCAGTAAAGGAGATAATGGCTGACCTACTTTGAGAAGAGGTTCTGTTTGGTCAATTTAAGAAACCAATCGGCACTGTTAGTAAGGCGTTTCCGTTAGATCTCGATTGCGACAAACAAAACACGGCGAGCTTTTTAGATATGATTTTAATTATAGATTGATGCGTCACGTAGTGCGTTGACCGAAACTGAACATAATGGAAACGGGTCCATGGTTTTGGTATTAGCTGCTTCCCGCAAAGAATTAAGCTCGGGCGTCTCAACCAAAAATAACATTTGTAAAGAAATATATAGTTTTAGATAATATAATACTTACAGTTCGCCACAACATACATTGACCTTGAACTTTGACTCACAGAGGTCACCGAGATCATCTGTATTAACATAGTTGGGAAGATGGATCCAAACGAAATAGCCACCCTGTCAATAATAATATAATAGTTTGGGGCAGTGTTATATTCGTGAAAATGAAATATGCAAAACTATTCTCAAAATCTAAAAGCTTCCTGATCCAGTAATATGAAGGCATAGGCGTTGTATATCCACTAGCTAGCGGCCAACCGCAGGTTAAACAGGCGCCTAATGTCGTGTATTCCTTGAAACGTACATTTTCCAACGAACTCGGACTGATAGACTCAACATTTTGGAAGTTTATCTTGTCTTAAACAAAATACTTGTAACATCATCCAATGATGTAATGACAAACAAAACGTCATAATAAGTAAGACTTCACGGATTTTCAACATCTGGGTTTATTAATACGTGCCGCAAAACTTCGTTGAAATACTGGTTAATTTGAGTTTGTTGTACTGTGATTCCCACTGAATAATTTGACACATTAGACCGAAGTCATGCACAGGATGATGATTTAATAATCCGAAATATAGAAACTTAACATTCGTATCTTGTCGTTTCTTGGAGTTTTGACCTTGGTGTACTATGAGTTTGTTGGAAGGGAGCTTCATGAAGCCGATTTGTTTGTGATGTCTTTGTATAACATCGTGTGATTGTCATTTTTTGTCTTTGTTTGTTGTCGGTGGCGTCTAGCTTGGTTGATTTCCTTCACCCTTTGAGCTGGCACGCTCATGTGAGTGAAATAACCTTAAGTACGGCAAACAATCCCATCAAACAAACACATTGAGTTACTTTACTTATGCATTCAGGTGTTTCACTTGCGCTTCGCCGAAACCAAATATTTTATTATCAATTTGAGGAAGAGTTTGGAGGAAATGTGGAACATTTGTACACCAAAGAAAAGTTATCATATTTAAAATAACCCAAGTATTCATAACAGTCTAAAAAGACATTAACAATTTTTCATTAAACATTAAAATATGCTCAAATAATAAAACAGTCAGTTGAACGCTCACAGTAGATTTTGATCAAATCCAATAGAAATCTAACTATGGTATTTGTTTCGGCTTCCTTACATTGTTTCTCTAAATTATAGGGCGGGTGGTTGGCGGGAGTTCCTGTTGCCCCGGTGCTCTCTGAGCTAAAGAGGAACAGGAAGTTGATATGTTTGTGATGTCTTTGTATTGTCCTGTATTTGTCCTGTGATGTTTTTTTTTTGTTGCCAGTGGTGTCGGGGGTGGTTTCCTCCACCCATTGGGCTGGCACGCCGTCATGTGAGTGAAATAACCTTAAGTACGGCGTTTAACCCTAAGCAAACAAACAATATAAATTATAGGCCTATTGGTGTGTTTAAAACCAATACAAAATTCTGTCAGGTCGTTGTGAATATTGAGACCGCGGGGTTGTATCATTTTGAGGCATTTTCATACACCTATGCCGGCCGAGCTAAGTAATTAGATCGAAAAATACGTGATATTTAACGGATCGGTGAATTCCGTTCGAAGAGCGGAATGACTAATAAACATACCAGTGGACTGGTGAACGTTGCCTCGGGCGGCAGATTGTTACGGAGGACCTTCACAACAGCTGATAGGCGATTCTGCAAGACAGGAGGACACATGGGTCACAGTATTTTTCAAAATTTCCGAAGAGTATATCTAACGCAATGCTATTGAGTATCTTCCAATAATTTTACAGAACAAAAAGAGACTTAATTAACATATAGTGAAAGTCCAAAAATTACAAGCTTTTTTCTTTTAATTTATAGGATTAGTGTTTTACTGGGTACTCTAAAGTATTTTATATTGCATAAAAACGACTTTTTAATTGCATGTTTTCTTCTATAGACTTTGAAATGTATCTTGTGCTGACTGACAGACGTAGGCCTAATCCTGTCGAGTTACGTTTGAGGGAGTTCTGTGACAAGGATGTTACCTACTCAGGGTGACGATAGATCTTGTAGATAAACAGAATTCGGTTTTTGTTTAACAATTTTTTATATTATAGTTTTACTATTTTATTTGGCCTTCTGCCAAATAATGCCTGTGTTTCTACTCGCTCAGTTATAAGCATACGCAGGTCGCCAGTGCCTTGAAGTGAAATGGCCTAAAGTACGTCATGAAACACCATGGCCATGTAAGTTTTAGACTTTCGTTGTCCCATTAAGGTAGTTCACTCCCGAAGGAATCTGTTTGTTTGTTGCCGGACTCGGACTCGTTTTTGTTTGGTTTTTTAGTTGACCTGAACTCGCGCTCTTTGGCCTTAACATTCTCTCGTCTGTAGAGTGAGAACACCTTCACTATGGCACAAAGCACCAACCAAATATCAAACCAATCTCTCATACCCTTAAATAAATATTGTTTGAATGACTTGTATTCAACGCCCATTGGTATGTCAATTATCAGGGGTGACCCGGAAGGTGGGGGAGTGTCTTTGCTTCCTATACTTCATATATTTAATTATGTTCTTGCATCAACTTAAATAAGCAGTTGGAATCTTTACACTTTGGGTTAGTCAGCTTCTAAATATCACTTACATATGCTACCTGCCAGGTTTTACGCAAACTATCAGCTATATTTATCAGCGGTCATTGCAGAGTATAAAAGGAGGAAATGCATTTTAAAACACAGAAGTACACGACAATTTAAACATCAGGAAACGATCCAATGCTCATATGAAGCAAGTATCAGGACCATGAGTTAAAACATTTCAATAAAAATATTGACAAAATTCAATCTAACCTTGTATATATTTCTGACGCGTACCAGCTGTTTTTGCGGAAGACCCAGTCTTAAAGCACTAGTTAACACAGCAGATATATAGTGACATACACTGCCCCCGGATAAGGTCGGTCTGCAATCAAAATATTATGAAAATGTGCCAGATTAATGTTTCTTTAAGGAAGATGCGTTATAACGTTGATCCCTTTCATACGTATTTTTTACCTCGCCCCGAACTTGATACCCGCCCAAATATAATTTATACTTTATAAATACGCCCGAAATTTTCATTTCCACTCGCCTCACAAAAAATGTTCAACCGCCTATAAATTCAATTCCAACGGCACCGAAAAATGTTTAAACTGGTTAATAAAATGACAACCTCCAACGGAAAATGGACTCAGTAGTACCGTCAGTGCAGTAGGCCTATAGATTGGGTAGGCGGATATCTGGATGAAACAAATCCCAAGAACAACTCCCGCACAGTGCGGTATAGTTGGCCAGCAGGGTGAAGTTGGCCATGCACTTTCCATTTTTTGTTTTCTCAATGATTTGCAGCATTTAGTCTGTATTTTTCATGTCCCTCAGACAACCCTTTTCTGCTTGGACCATTTTGGATACATGAAAAATGCAGACTAAATCCTCGAATTCATTGGAAAATAAAAAAATAAAAAAAAGTGGGCAATTTCACCCTGCTGGCCATCTTCGCGAGCCAAGGTTAACCATGGGTGTATTAACCTTGGCACATTACAAACCTCTATCGTGTTATCCGAGTCGAATAGGGGCACATAATCTTGTCTTATCTGGGGGTTTACCCTAAATCCATCGGCCCATGAACGAAGCCGATTCAACGACAATAGGAGTCTTCGACCGAGGAAAAATAATGACTGAAACCAGTGCTCGAAATCAACTTATAAACATGATGAAGAGCAGGGTTTCTGTTCTCAGTTTAATTATATCCAAATCCAGTCGTATTATCTAACGATCAAGTACCATTTAGTTTTCAACGCAGACTGGCTGTAAGCCTACGCAAGGTATGGAGGTAACACGGCGACGGTTTAAATCAAATGTTGGAGTCTGGAGATGTTTGAAAAGAATTATCAAAACAAATACACGTGACTTTTGTGCGATAAAGCGTCGCTGATATGCCGGGGTCCCACGATTTTGGGTGTATGCTGCCAATAGAAATCCAACATTAGCCATGAAATGACGCATGGTATCTCCATAGCCGTCTATATATAGAGATGCCATGCATGTGTTCGGATGATGCCTGCTGGTTAACTTCACCACACTCTACAGTAACCACCTTAACCTCACAACCAATCTCCGATTCATTTTGTCCCTTAACCCAGACAGCATGGACTTGGACTACTCCGCCAATCAAAATGACAGTGAAACAAAAGTCGAACATATATTTAAATGTTTCACAATACAACTTACAATGATGATAACTTGAGCAGTAGTTTTTCAGGACCTTCTATCCAACCTATTCTTAATCCAGGGCTAAGGATTTTGGAGAAAGATCCAAGACATACAACGCGCCCTCCGAAAGCGGCTGATGACCTTCAAGAAAGAAGACATTCTATTTAAAAAATCATCCGATACAATGCACGCTCCGAAAGCGGCTTGTGACTTTCAAAAATGCGAAATTTAATTTGTTATTAGTTCGATATAAGCGCCCTGTGACTGTAGCTGACGAGATTTAATTTGATAATCATCCGAAACAACGCGCCCTCAGAAATTAAGCGGCTGGTGACCTTCAAGAAGAACGACATCCATTTAATAATCATCCGATACAATGCGCCCGGTGAATGCAACTGGCGATCGTCAAGAAAGACGATATCGGTATTTCATCTGTTCATAATCCCAGACAGCTGTAATGAAATACACTTTTGCTATGATAGCATTAAATTCGTATACTCACAATGCGATTTGCAGCTAACGGAACCCGAATGGATTTAACTAGCAAGTAGAAGAGATTCGGGGTTTTATTGTCCCCTAAAAGACCGTCATCTTCATGCAAATCTTTTACAATCCCGCAATGCTAGATAAACTTCAGTGACCGGTACCGGGTGAAAATGTACACAGCAACAATAATATCAGTAACAAATTAGGCCATTTGTCGGGAAGTGGCGGTACAAATCTGATTAAAACCAGATCCACGAAGCTGCCCGTGGTTTGTTTGTTGTATTGAGGTCTGACGCAAAGGCCACTAAATGGTGTTGATTGGTTTGCGAAATTGACCAATCACAGAGCCGCTTCGCTACGAGCTTGCTGTTTTCAACATGGCTTATCTTAGATCCAGGATCCAACTAATAGTCTATTTTGACCACACCTCACAACATGCAACAACATATATTATTTATTCAGGTATAGCTTGTCTTAATTTGAGTCGATGTTTACCAAAGCCTCTGTAAGCTGTTTTTTTTTTTTACTGGACAGCTGAGACGTTGTTGAACACCATTTGGTGTGCACAAACAAAGCGCAGGGGACTGTTTTGGTTTGATCTGAATCAGATTGTGATGATACAAACCAAGTTGGACCATGAGAATGCGTCCTTATAGGGGTGTTCTGTGGTAAATGTATTTAGCCTGCGGCCGTGGCTTGGCGGTTAGCGTGTCTGTCGACTAATCCTACTTAGATGTACCGCCCACGAGTTGGAGTCCGTCTGTCGACCATGCATCAGGTATATGAGCGAGTGACACAACATGGCAGCGGCTATCGTTGGGGGTGTTTTTTTACGTGGTTTCCTTCCATTATCCATCGTATGTAAGCAAAGAATATTGCAAAATAGACAGTACGTCGTCATATCAGTGAAATGCCCTTGAATACGACGTTGAACCCCAATCAAACAAAAAAAAACAAACAAACACATACCTGTTCTCGTATGTCATCAGTCTTGGAGGTGGGTACCTGTCATCGGTATAATGAAGAAGACCATAAATATCATCTGAGATCAACAACAAATTATACTCATCCGCTAACTCGATCAGTCGGCGACATCTTTCTGCAAAATAGATGTGTTTATGACAAAATTACCGTGTTGTGATGTTATTTAACAACCGGCAAATTAATGGAGGAGATCGTTCTTGTGAATGGAGACGACAGAAAGAAAATAACGAACAAACTAACCAAAGAGAAGACAATTGTATTTTTCTTTTCTTATGATAACGACAGGAAAATCAAACAAACGTAAAACTGGGTTTTCTTAAGATCAATAAATATTATTCAAATGAATATTTTACCAGAAGCGGAGGCCTGCGGCCGTGGCTAAGTGGATAGCGTGCGCTTATTAATCCTACTCCAATTTACCGTCTACGGGATCGAGTCCGTGTGCCGAACATCAGGTATATCAGTGTCAGGGAGTCACACGATTTGGCTCCGGCAATCACGGGGGTGGTTGTTACGAGGTTTCTTCCCGATTTTCCACCGTAATTAGGCAAGGAACAGTGTGAAGTGAACAATCCGATGTCATATAAGTTAAATACCCTTAAGTATGACGTTATTTAACCCCAATCGAACAAACAAACCAGATGCGGAGCTAAAAAAAATACATGTGGCTAAAACAAACCTGGCGCCAAACAGCTTCCAGTTGGATTATCATAGACCGATACCAAACAAACCATTGCCCAATATGGCTGCTCTTCAGTTACATGATCAGTTCCTAGATAAATTCTTGCTTCTTGGAGTTGACGTTCAAACTTTTCTGTGTCAATGCCCTGCTCATCGGATTTAACTGTTTACATCATAATACAAAATAGCATGATTACAATTTGCTTTAATGAAATGAAGCAAGAAATTCGGTCATATAGCCAATATAAGGATAGCTAAGGGCACCATAGCCGGGTCTTTTTTAAAATGTAACCAAGAACAATTTGATTTTGACCAAAACAAACTGTAGCTCACTTATGCCTTCTAAAACTGGCTACCAAGAAAGAGTTGGTCAAAAAAGTTACCAGGATTTATTTGGCCGAGGTAACATTTTGACAAAAAAAAACTTGTAGTGTCCAGCAAGTTTAGTATTTTTGAGCAATGATTTGTATTCCTTAGTAGTAGAAGGCACAAGTAGTTTTCTAATTCACAACATTTTATAAAATTTAAAAATATTTTTATTTTTTTTTATAAGATATATTCAGATAAGATAAAAACCAGGTCGCACTTGAAATCTTACCTATATACCAGCGACCAAGAAAGACCTAGTCAAAAAAAGTGACTATATATGGTCGATATAATTTTGACCAGGCAAAGCCAGGTCGCTCTCCAAATTCTACTTATACCAGCGAGCAGAAAAAAACCTGGTAAAAAAGTAACAGGATTTATATGGTCGCGATATTTTTTTGACCAGAAAAAACTGGTCCCTCTCCAAATTTTACTTATACCAGTGACCAGAAAAAAACTGGTAAAAAAAGTGACCCGGCTTTATATGGTCGACCTATTCTTTTGACCAGGAAAAACCTAGTCAGGCCTTCTATCCGATGATGAGCGACCAGGTTTTGCTGGTCGGGCTTTGCGACCAGGTTTTTGCTCGTCGAACGGGGTCCGACCAGGTTTTGGCTGGTCGGGTCGACCAGGATCTTCTAACTGTGTACTATATGGTTATAGTGCCCTCAGCTAATAAGGGCCTCCTGCTAAAGAAATAAAACATTAAAAACATGAGTCTGGATAGATAGCCTGTAATCAGCAGTTGTGAAAAAAGGCGTTCGGAGTGTATGGATATCGTTTATAATCGCATTTGGGCTGATTTGATAACTGACTTGGCTTCTCTATTCTCTATTTCGAACATTGACTATTATTCAATAAGTTTTCACCAAAATCATTTCATGATAATTTTTTTGTCGATTTATTAAGAGACTCACTGTTTTGGTGGCGATTATTGTGAATATTAATTGAACAGCAGTTAAAAAGCTAAAGATACAGAAATGATATGGCATGGAACGTCCACCATACGTAGGTTACCAAGTCAGTTATCCACAAACTTTGACAACCATTTTTCGATACTGCTGATTACAGACAAAAAAATTCAAACCCGGTTCAGCTTTTTGCTTTCTCCTCCTCTAACAGGAATTGTGATTTCATAGCACTCTAGTATACAGTCAGATTGTACCGCTAACAGACTCGAGTCGACAAATCGACCCAAGGCATGAACGCCCCTTTGTTATGTTAATGGAATACCCTTGAAAACGACATTAAGTCACAATCAATCAATCAAACAAACAAGTCAGTCTGAGGTGTTCAACTAAACGTGTTACCTGGAAGGCACTTAAGCTTAAGCTGTGTTGACAGGATTGATTTATGTCCGTTATAACCGGGTTGACTCAGAAAAATCGGTGTATTGGTTCCAGCAAATAAGTTCCCTATGAGTCCCAACCCATAGGCGGAACCTCCAGTGGACATCAACCTTGACCTGTAAGAAATAGGTGAATACACATTATACCCGATAATTTTATAATTTAAAAACAGGTAAAAATTATGCACTTTTCATACGTTTTTTGTTTACTTTTGGTTATCGATATGAAAGTGTTTTTATTATTATTTGGCTGAATAAAGAAAAAGTATATTTGGCCGTAAGTCGATCGACCAGCCAACCAACCAACTAAAACAACAACCAGTCGGACAGCCAATCCAAATAGCCAACTAACTGACCAACCAGCCAGCCAACCAACCAACTAACCAGCCAAACGACCAACCAATAAATCAATGGAGCTATACCTTCATTCAATCAATCAATCAATCATGGTTCTATAAATTAAGGTAATTTTGACTAGATATAGGAAATATAACAGTTTTTTTTTATAATTGGTGATTTGCAGCTTTGTTGGCAGAGAGACCAAAGATTGTCATGAGGATTGTTGCTTCCACCGTAGCAAAACAAGTATGACCAGATCGCAGCCAACAGCAACGTCACTTCTGAGAAGCACAGTATCAACCAATGCACCAATCACAGGACGAATATATACACACCGAATGAGACGGGACGTCGCGTCGCTTGGGTCTTATTCAAACTGGGCGCTGCACGACTCGTTTCATTCCTATGCTTTCAATGCTTTGACCTTGGTTGACTCGCTTAGGCAACGACGTCACAATGCAAACGAATAACGTCACAATGTTACTTTAGAGAACAAGCGACTGCAGCGCGAATGTCGCGCGACAGTACCATCAAGTATGAACTTGAATACATGAAAAGTAGCGACAGTCGCGTTGCGTCCGGTGTAAATACGGGGGTTTCCAGTTATGACGTCACGACATCAGAGTGGCGTCCCTTTGCAAAATGACGTTGCCACTTTATGGCACTGTAGGGCAGTCTGCCTAAACTTTAACATTGCGTGTTGGTGGTTTTCAGGAAAATATAGCTTAAAAATTGTAACTTTTTCAAAAAATAAAATTTTAAGCCATGGGAAAAGGAAATTCATATGGTTTTATTAACGTTTACCTGTTAATTTTCAATATTCCATATACCGCCCATGTTAAAAATCGTGGATTTGCCCTCCCTTGCCGTAAAGCGGTAACGGTATTTCGGAAAGGGACATCACTCTGTTGTCGTAACGTCATAACCGGAAAACCCCGTATTGGGCTTAAAAAGTGGGTCTTCTTTACACTGGGCGCTGCGCGACACGTTTCATTCCAATGCTGTGACATTGGTTAACTCACAGGCAATGACGTCACAATGCAAAAGTAAATAACATACCTAAACAATGCTTACCTCTTTATAGGCGTTCCATATCCCTGGGTGAGAAAATTGGCCAACGCCTCCAGAAAGAGAGGATAACCATCTGGATTCCCGTACGCTAGCACAAGATTGAGTTGATCTCTTCGGTTCTTAACCGGTAAAATTTGATCAGAAAAGTTATAAAAGAAATGAAACTATGGTGAAATTTATGCTGGCCTGTTGGAGATTTATGCCGTTATCAACAAGGTCCGGAACCAAAAGTTTATTGAAAATCTTTTTTAAGATATTTTGCTGATAGATCCTCTAGTATATGTAACATTTTAATCCTAACTCGATTTAAAGCCAATGAATAGGACTTGGATGAACACTTGAGGTATATCATCCTTTCAGGACAAAGCGAGCCACGACGTAAAACTTTATTCCCCACCTAAATGTTGCATCATACTTCTATAGCCAAACAAGGAGGAGATAACTGTCCTTGTTAAAATGACTTCAATAGACCGTCGTATGTAGCCACGGTAACACATATCTCTCTTTTCAAAGACCGAAGAGGGTAATGCATAACATTGTTATTTAACGAAGAAATACAGACAATCAAATAAAATCATAGTTATAGAGCAATTGCTCGAAAAGGTGATTGTCTTTCTCCGCTGTTCACCATGATTTTTTAACAGTGGCGATACTGTTTGAAAAGTTATACATTTAGTTGATTGGTCTATGTGTTTTCGCTATTTCACTTATATGACGTCGTGCCAGCCCAATGGATAAAGGAAATCATCCTTGATGCCACACACAACAGTCATAGACACGACTGGACAATCACATGACGAAAAAAAAGAACATCACGAACACATCCGCTTCTTGGACTACTTTTAGTATTAGTTTAATATACAAAATGTCATTTTAAAAAAAGAATACTCCGCGCAACAGGAAGCTTCCTATCAGTCACCCGCCTCTGCGCGAAACACTAAATTATAAAGGGGCGCTATAGGCTACATACCAAACAATCTTGAGTTGACTTGATCAATAGGTCTGGGACATCTTTTAAACAACTGAACCCAGGAGTTCCTGCGGTTAAACGAATAATGTTGCTTTTGATGGTTTCTGGATCTATATCTATGGAATGAGACACCAGCTCTATATAATCGTCGGGTCGTTTCGTCATATTTCTGGTCCTTCGCCTGCGAAAAAAGATGTTCACGTATCCAGAAATTTATTCCATTTGTTATATTGCTTCTTTCGACGAACAATGTTGCAACTCTTCTGAATCTTGGTAAATATCTGAGCATAGCATAAAGCTTAAGGAAACGAGTGTCTTTTTAATAGGCCTACCTTTCTCTGTGTGTACCCGCCAGTGATGTCTTCTATATGATTCGAACACAAAAAAGCCGTCGCTTAAATACCAGCCACTCGCCTTAAATCTGGGGATAATTTAAAAGCATGTCAATTTGTTGCAGTGGCACTTTCCTCGTCGATTGATGCCATTCATTATCTTGTAAAAATTATTGAAATATGATTTTTAAAACAATAAACAATGCAAAGTGTATACGCTTAAACTACTGGTAGTCGATCGTATTATAGGTTTGCATCTCACTTGCCGGCCTAATACTTTAACCGATTTTCCACATTTCGACGAGGTTCCTAGCCTCCTAGGAGATATAATGTCGCGTTTGACGTATAAAGTGTCTCATATAGTTCAGTGTATTAAACATTATTGATCAGTACGTAACATGACGCATTTAAGCCGGTAAGTCAACGCAGTTATATGCAGTCTTACATCCGAGACCTTCCGAGTGACTGTCTCACTGCATATTAACTATATTGGCAATCGTCGCCCAAAATATTGACGGAAATTAATGCGCGATGGCCTGGCATAGCGTACGAGAGTTGTCTTAGTCTCGTCCATTATAGACACTCTCGCGAGTATACGATTGGTCTGCTGCCATGTTTAAACAAAAATAGTGCAATTCTATGACACGTGACGCATTTCAGTCTGTTGATTTGGTAGATTTGGCAAGATAGCCGAATTTCAAAGTTATCAAATCGCCTCAGGCGGATCAGATTTATTGGATTATACCGACTATAAACAACGGAAGGAGATAAGAGTTGTGTAAAAGACACTTGTAGACAAAAGATAGTTGAGTATGTTGTTAATTCCATTCGAAAATACCTGTTTTATGAAGTATTATGACGAAATAAAAGCATAAAAGCTTTTCTCAGACTTTTTGAGGTTTTTAAATAATAAGATATATAATTCTATTGATAAATTTCCTATTTCAGTAGGCTAGTTTGTTTTTGCTCCTGTGCAATCTACACTGGAGACCTCTAAACTGAAGTGTGCTGACGTCATCCAAAAATAGTAATCGGGGCCTGACCATTTAGTTAAGGGACGAGTTACTCGAAGCCATTGGAATTTTATCTGTTGTAAGATGACATTACGCCATATTGGAGGTCTATCTATAATCCACAATAATCGATTTAATATGGTGTTAGCGAATCATCGCCTTTCGAGCAACTCGCCTCAGAGAGTAATAACAAACGTCATATTTATACACAGAAGTAAAATACACTTTTTACAAGTAAATAAAATCCTGACATTTCCTTGGGATGTAAACAATAAATGGCATTGATCTTAGATTAAGCATTGAATTTGTTTCGTTTAACATAGATAAAGAACACACACCTACATGTATTTGATATTGAATAAGTTATCTGTATAACAATCTACTTTTATGATCTTAATAAAGTAAATTCAGGTCGGTTACCTGGGAATTCCTATGAAACCCCTGGGCTGCTAGATAATTTAAAGATAGTAGGCTCCTATCCCAGAGCTTAAGAGTCCTAGACCCTCGTTTGTTATGCTGAGTCAGTCGAACCCACCATCACTCGACACTGATGACGGCCCTGATACGTAAAGAAGTTTAAAGAACCTACAGCACTTACCTTGTTTGATTAAGGACAACGCTGAAACACACATGAGGAGGACGTATTACCATCAGAAATGAATAGACTTGTAAATTTCCCCTCTATATGAAAATTCGTGCATTGGCATATATTATAACAAAAGTTTATCGGCCTGGTAAAACAATCAGAATATGCTGGAAGCAAGCATTGGCTACTTCTCTCCGTTATACCAATAGTTATCACGTCTTGTAAGTGTTGAAGAATTTATTAAATAGAATTTAAATTTTGGATTTATTCTATTACATAAATTCTTTAGACAATGCATAAATAATGGCGTCTGGAAATATTGAAATGTTCAAAAGAGGGCGTTGCAGGCGGTCATCAGACGCCAGAAACTTGAATAAAATGTACTCTTCGATCCTTTGGAGTGGATATGTGTCCTTTCTGGTCTTCCCATTCATTTGGCGTTAGACGCAGTAATTCCAAGATTGTGGTTCTGTGGCTTTGTAAACAAGAACAACTGGTGTTGTATAATGACTTCAATGCCCCCCGTATGTTATCACTAGTTAACGCCTTTTGGAGATATTTCACCTCAGTCAAAAGGTGAGGTCTATCTATAATCCACAAAACTAGAACAACTGGTGGTGTATAAGGACTTCAATGCCCCGTATGTTATCACTAAAGAAGTTGTGCAATCCTATGACACGTGTTGGTCTTTGTTTGTTTGATTGGGGTTTAATTACGCCGTCTTTATTATAATTTCACTCATATGACGGCGTGCCAGCCCAATAGGTAGATGAAATCAAACCAACGCCAGTGGCGACGAACAGACAACACATGACAATCACAAGACGCAGTACAATAACACCCCAGACAGATCGGCTTTGTGTTGCCCAATAGCTCTGAAAACACCAGGACAACACGAAACTCCATCCAACGGCCTGCCTGGATTTGCGTTGGTACCACAGAAACTTGTATCTGGCTGGTAGACCTCCGTTTCACGTTAGGACTACCAGTAGACAGTCTCAGGCTTGACACACAATTAGAGAAGAGTAGATCGTAAACCAGCCTAATCAATACTTTCAGTTCTCAAACAAAATATAAAACACATAAAGCAAACTAAAACAAAAGTTTGTACTCACCTGGGGTATTTAACACATCCCATTTCCAATGATGGTGTCATGTTGTAAAACTAAACTTATTGTCAAAATATTTGTCATCGCTGAAATCCTGCTTTTCCCCACCCAAAAGCCTTTATTTTTTACTATTCAAGTCACCGTTAAGCAAGCGCACTCCCAAGACATCGTTCTATGAGCTACGCCTTGACGGCATGTGGCTTTCCTTAGTTTCCATGTGTCATTGCTATGGCCTCGTAGACCTATCCCTGTATGTTATTGTACAAACTGAAAATTACACTGTTTGGTTATGCACATATTCTTGCGCCAAAAATTGGCTACTGTAGATGTGATCCAGTCAAAAACTCCAAATGAGACCTTAGAGTCAAAGAGGCCTCGGTGACAAATGTCAGCTCTATTTAAAATCTGTGAAATAACCTAAAAATACCATTGGAATATAACATATTTTCCTTACAAAACCTGAGCCTTATGGATGTGAGATGAATGGAACTTCAATGACTATCTTAGTCCCATAAATCTAGATCGAATAGAAGTGAGCAGAAACACGTATTAACTTACCTAAGGTATACGGAAGACACGCCAGATCTGTGGTACATGGCAATCGTATTCTCGCGAGAGTTTCCAACTGAATGAGACCAAGACAACTCCCATATGCTATGTCAGGCCATCGCGCATTAATTTCCGCCAATATTTGGGGCGCACACCAGCAAATAAAAGAAGTGCAAAACAAAATGACCCGGGTGTATCTTAGAGCCAATGTCTCGAAGTAGGAAGTAGAATCGATTATATTTTGGAATGTGGTACAGGGTGCACATGAGCGGTTACCCATTATTTTCAGCTTATCAACGATGCCTTTCACCGTGCGTGTCTTTTTTCTGTACCAGCCTGACCAGTCACGCAGGGATAGTGGCTCTTTATAACATGAAGCTCCGCTGTCCAAAACCCCTCGGCTCACCAAAGAGCACAAGAAAGTACCTATTGATAGTGTAATGACCGTACTAAAATAAA
>JAQQZZ010117180.1:0-29474 GCA_030265115.1 Mopalia vespertina | reverse complement strand
CGCCTCTTACGATCGACCGAGGAAGCCGAGGGAATATTCTGCAGGGCCATGGCCCACCCGCTCCCTCACGGGGCTGAACAATTAAGGGCAACATTTACTTCAAAATAACAAAGGTAATATTTTGGATCCAAATAACGGTTACTCTGAAAAAAATTAAATCTTAGTACTTTTGTATGCGGACGTCACTTTCCTTGTTGATGACAATCCGGATGAATTACAAAACACTCTGAAATTGGAAATGGAAATAAGAGATCAATCTAGTAAAGACCAAAGTCATTGTTTTTGGTTCCAGTAAAAATAAGTTTTCATTAACTATAGACGGAGTCAACATTAAAGCTTATATGGACCTTCCTGTCTCAGACTAGATCCTTTAAGGATGCAAATGAACACATTGTTTCTTAAGCAAGGAACATGGTACACCGTGTATATAAATTTGCATAATATTCTGTAGATTTACATTTGTTTTGTTTATTAATTATTGTGTGCACTTTTCCCCCCAACTGTATTTGTTTGGCTGAGGTTTAACGCCGTACTTAAGGTTATTTCATTCACATGATGGCGTGCCAGCACAATGGGCGAAGGAAACCACCCCTACACCATTGGCAACAAACAAAGACATCACGGGACAAATGCAGGACACTCACAGGACAATACAAAGACACCACAAACAGATCAACCCTTTGTTCCTCTTTAGCTCTGGCAACAGGAAGCTCCCTTCAACCAACCCCTCCCCCAACTGGATATATCTTATATATTATTGCATATGTATTAATGTATTTATGATCACCTCGGTGCCATCTCAATGTCACAATTAATTTAACACAGTTGCCTAGCCGATTGTAGCTTCTCTTTCAGTTTTTCCGCTGTCCGATTTGTGGATAACCGTCTGTTTGTAATATTAGCTAGGTTTTCACGGTCATAACTTCCAATTTTATCTGTAACGTAGCTTGAACGTTTTCAATCCATAAAAAGGACATCGTCGACAAACAATCGACTTTCACCGTCATATTCATCCCTCTCTAATGTCATTCAACATCAGAGAGAGATTAATCATTTTTTCGAAAATCGAATTTGGTAAATTAACCTGGCGAATCTGTGTGTTCAGAAACTGCTTTGAACTAACTGACGAGTGGCTTTGACTATTATACACATTTTGCCATGCTTTTCTAAGGAACTCATAGAGCCATAGAAAATAGTTTTTCCACATTGTTTACAATTTGCCAAGCCAAGGCTTTTCGGCTTGTTTCACGGGACTGTTAGCATCAACGATTTTCCAAGGCTTGTCTAATGTACAGTATCTTCCTGAGGCAAGGCGGAGAAGAAGACCGTCGAATTAAGCCTCATTTCCTTTGCAAACTTGTCTAACGGTTTTTGGCCCTTGCAATGGTAAAATTAAGGTACAGAGATCAGCGGTTTCGTCACAATTCGAAACAGTTTGTTCATTGTGCGCTGACATGGTGTCGTTTAACACGCAGTTTAACGTGTTGCAAAGAACTTAAATTTGCAGTTATGGGCATACCATTTGCAGTTAAGAATGAACCTTCCCCGAATTATAGACTGCATGCTGGGTGTCCAGTATTGTTATAAAGGAATAGACAGAGTTGTATGGTAGGTCCACCCCTTTACATTGGAGAGAGACTAGTAATAGTGTTTTTCTCTACCAGGTCACGCTGACTTCGATGTGACTTAGACAGTGATAAGGTAGAATTACCTGTGAACAATGTAACTTCATAAGCTGGCGGGTTGTGACGTCGTTGTGCAATTGTAGCATACACAGACTTTGGTCATATATGGGCGTTTACACATATATCTATACCGTGACCTAGATATACCTACACATTCAGCCGAGTGATTTGGTGATATCAATTTATCTGAATATAAATGTTAAAGAGAGTGATCAGGTAAACTTGAAGGCGGCTAGGCAGGCATCGTTACGTTGCGTGGACCAGTTGCATTAGAGTAAGTGTTTAGATAATTTCAAGGTATGTGGAACGGTAACATAAGAGGCACTTCACTTCACAGGTATCATTTAGCTACTGGTCGGGTCATATTTAGTGGAGTTGACCAGTAGCAATGGGCGCATTCTATTGGACGTTTTCGTTAGGCACAGTGAAGCCGTTGTCTACAATTTCTGTTCGGTTATTGTTTACTGAACACGTAACCAATTTAACATGGAAAAAATTCGTACTTAACGATACTTCACGAATGTACCAGTCGAACAAAATTCTAGACAACCGCTTCACCGTGCTTAACGAAAACGTCCAGTACAGATAACATAAAGCTGGGAGGACTTTCTGTCTGTTCTGTCCCGTAGTCCAATAAACATAACTAGACCAGCCTAGGCAGGGATTGCTACCTCAACCCGGATTGTACTTGCCTTAGTGAACTGAACGAAGATGACGGAATGACCCTTTTGTTAAATTATTATTTTCTTGTATTATTCGTCTACTTAAAAACAACAGTTTGGCCCCTTGTGTCGTTTACTGTGTTGGGCGGCGGTGCACAAGTCATTCTGTCCTAATGTAATTTACCTACGTAGCCGTGTGTAGGGCCTATATAACCATAAGCTGATGGTTCAGAACCCTCATTTCTTATACTACCGTACTCGACACAAATTAAGTGTGTCTGTTTGTTTGGGGTTAAACGTCGTACTCAATGTTATTTCACACTGCTCCTTGCTTACTTTCCGATGGAAAACCGAAAGAAAAACTTCTTAAAACTACCCCCGCGTTTACCGGAACGACATCGTGTGACTCACTCATATACCTGATAGTCGACAGACGGACCCGATACCTTGAACGGTACATCGGAGTAGGAGTTGTATGCGAACACGCGAAACACTAAGCTATGGCCGCGGGCCAACAATTAAGAGTATGGCTAATGTACACGTAACATTAATTGGAGTCAATAGTTAAAATTAAGTTGAGTGTAAAGGTAACTGTAAAAAAATAAGGGTAAATGGACAGGTACGATTAGTGTAAGTTGGCAAAAACCGGTACGTACGGTGTTAGATAAGTTACAAAGTTGTCATTGGACAAGAATTAAAGTAAACGGATAAGCAAGAAAAGGCAATGTGACCCAATATGATTTAGGTGAGTTGATAAATTGTGGTGATTGGGTAAACTATTATAAAAATAAGTGTTCGCGTAATGTAAAGGTAGGTGGACAGGTCTAGTAAAGTAATTTGGCAGGTAAGATAAAGGCGAGTGGAAAGTAACGAACAAAACGAGTTCACAGGTAAGATTGAGTTGACGTGTAGTAATAAGATGAGATGACAGGTACGAATAAGATAAGTGGACAGGTACGATTAAGAGTAGTGGACAGGTAAGAGCAAGGGGAGATCACTGATGAGAGCAATGTGATTGGACAACATTAAAAGAGAGTGGATATGTTTTTATACTATAGTTAATCGAGATGTAGGAAATTAATCAAACAGATGATATGAGAATTTTAAAATAGTGGTGAAACGACAGACAATATAAAGGTTAGGGGACAGGTAAGATGTCGATCAAGTGAACGGTAAGATAACTACCATGCCTGTCCTGTATTACCACACTCTGTTCAAGACCCTTATATTGTTATACCGTATAACATCTGCTCATGAACTGTATTTGAAGACGTGTTTCATTGTATTATCTTGTATTTGCCACAAAGTTGACGATGGAATAAGATTGATTGGATTGCTTTATTAGCTAGATCAAATAACAACATTAGGATAAACACGCTATATATATAAACATATGTAAAAAAAAAAATTATGTTTGCACTTCATACATACACACATATATAGTAAAGCTTTTAGAACTGATCTCGTGGGAGAGAAACCCCAGGGGGCTTGTATAATCCCTGTCAAACAGAAGATAAATTGTATGAAACTAACCAATGTTGGAAAATTGCAATACAAGACAACGAGTGGAACTGTATGCATATTGTACATGCATGCAGATTTTTTGATAAAAGTAAAAACGAGGAAAGGAAAAGAAAATGAATGGTGAAGTAGTAAATAAATACAACACACATAAGAAATATGAAAAAAATAATATAAATAAATAAAACAAAATTTAAAAAAAAAAAAATTTTTTTTTTAAATTACACATGTAGATTATTCCACAAGCTTAATAATATCTTATCATGTACAAAGTGTTTTGTCGTGTTATTCATAACAAGGTAGATGAGTAAGTAAGGGACAGTTATATCAAGTTGATAGTGCATTTGTTATCTCAGTTCTTTGTGTGTCTAGTCGCCGAGTTCATTGTCAAGACTTTGAAGCAACCTACTTGCACAATTAAACGAAATCAAATATGATACGACAACCGTAAAGCAATTCTGGCATTTGGTTTGAAACCATTTGTTTCATTTGCAGACAAGTCATTTCTATCCTTCAACAGAGAATGCCACGCCGGCTGTTTCACCAATCCCATTCTCTGAGGGAATCCAGTTTACAAAGTATAGCCTGTCATTTTGAAAGTTATTGGTGTGCTGGAAGAACTACAACCTTGGATTACCGAAGCCTATCACAGTGTCTCGAACCATTTGAATATCTTGGTCAGTGTTTTATATTTTACCAGTAGTAGAGTTATGCTACACGTTTATGTCCCATGATTTGCACAAACATGAAAATGAAATAATATTTCCGGAGTTTCCCAGTATTCTAAACATTAACAAGACATGTCTGCCTCATGATAAATAATAGAAATATGCTTTGGCATGTCAACAAAATTCGACACATTCGAACGGGGGCTTTAATACAGCTGATAAGTAGTGGCTTTGTTTGTTTAGCACAATCACAAAGACAGAATAAAAGTATTGAGGATGCTTAATAGCGATATCTTCTAATTATTCTGCATATGAATAAGTCACACGTTGTGGCTCCGGCAATCGCGGGGGTGGTTTTTACGAGGTTCCCACCCGGTTTTCCACCGTAACTAGGCAGATAGCAACGAAGAGTTATGTTTGAGGATGTCGTGATGCATGGAGAGTGATGAAAGATTATGCTTGGTGATGTCATTGTACATCAAGGACAATTAATAGCATTAATGAGCAATAAACATTAAAAAACAAATGTTAACTGCTGTGACATAAGACATGTCAGAAATACTCTAAATAAACTCACCTTATTCATACTCTGTCACTCATTGGTATCATCATATCTCACCTATTCTAACGCCTTATGGGTATACCTTTTCACTCTTCCCACAAGCGTTTATCAACCAAAATTACCTTCAGTAGGCTAAAAGTACTAAATATATATCAACTATCATCTCTACTTATTGCTCATAAATACTATATCCCCATTCATTCCTGCTACCATTGGCTTTCCAAGGACTACTTTCTATACAAACTGACAGTCACAATTACCTGACAAGAAACCATGGCTACAACTTACGATTACCACATCAACCGACCAACTTAAAGTTATACACTTCATGCTACGTTCCCACTATCACGATTGGCGGCACGATTGTTTTAATCGTAGTGATCCTATCAGATCTTGAGGTCAGTTGTGGCAATCGTGTTAATCGTAGGAAAGTTTTGGACGGTCATGCTAGGTTCCCACTATCAGGATTGGCAGCACGATTGAAATCGTCGTCTTAATCGTGGTGATCCTATCAGATATTACCAGATCTTGAGTTCAGTCGTGGTACTAGTGTTGATCGTAGGAAAGGTTTGGACGGTTAAAAAAATTTCTACGATCAACACGATCGCCACGACTGGCCTCAAGATCTGATAGGATCACCACGATTACTCCACGGTTAAAACGACGATTTCAATCGTGCTGCCAATCCTGATAGTGGGAACATAGCATTACTAAGCTACATAATTTGTCCCGATGACGCGTCAGCGGAACTTTTTTATGCCCGCGAAGACAAGTGTTGGGCAAGTTACATTTAAAAAGTCATTAGTTACTCAGTTACAAATAATAACAGAAACTAGTTACTTCAGGAAGTTATTATTGCGTTACTTTCAAGTAAGTTTTTAAATGCTCAAATGTGACCCACACCTCCACCCCTCTTTAACGGAACATAAAATACATGTGCATGTTTAATTATTTGTGTTAAATCTGAATATTTTAATGAAATGGACACTTAATACAATACAATCGTCAGCCATTTATGCTCTTGCCTCGTGCACTGCTCACTAACAAAGGAAGAACAGTAAAAAAGCATTTGCCTCTCGGCCCAGAGATCTAGTTGGTCTGATGAAAAAAACAGCTTCAATTATAGTAACGCGCTGCATTTTTTGGCAGTAAAGGTAACGCCGTTACTGCCATCACAAGTGAAAACACATATGTGTGATTCGTTTTTTTGATGGAAGATCCCAAGGCTTACGACCGACCGCTGTGAGCAGGGCTATAATTAGTCCTTTTAAAAAGGCTATCGACGTTTGATATTTAACATTTGGATATCCACAGTACGTCGAGGTACTGTGAATATCCAAATGATAAATATCAAACGTCGACGGCCTTCTTAATAGGGCTGGGCTATAATAAGATAAGAATGAATTGGACATTTCTTGCTTTCTGTTGTTGACATGAAAGCTATCAATTAGCTTTCATATGTTTTATTTCATGTTTTTCATAATTTTCATGTCTTTTTTCATAATTTTCACGATCTTCATGAAATCCATTTTAAAATTTCTTTCAGAATGCATGTCATCATTGTTTGCAGTACAACGACATGTACTAGTGATCAGACGTCAGGAAGGTAATAACAAAATTCTTATTACACGGCCGTGAAATATCACTATTATGTGTGAAGAAAATCTTTTCACGGGTATATCAATAATAAATAGAGGATATTACACAGTGAAGTTTAAATACCATAAATATCGCTCGAGTGAATAATATAGAAAGAGATAACCCACTAGACGCGAAGTGTCGGGTGGATTATTCTTTATACCATTCACGAGAGCAATATTAATGGTATTTAAACGTACCTGTGTAATATTCTATATATTATTTATATCAACTATGAAATCAAAATCCATGTCAAATTCCACGATCAGATGTAATCTAGCAAATGTCAGAATGGGACTGTGTAATCAGTTCCATGTTCCTACACCTGAACGATATAAAAGCATAATTTACCTATGTTAAAATAAGATCAGTTTTTGCTGAATATATATAGCATACAATGCACAAACCAATATAACCGTAATCATCATCAACAACATATAATGCAATTTTCAATATGAGACCCTTTGCCAATGACACCTCAGTACATTTCAGACTAATACCCACTGCGTGCTCCAGCAATAATCATGATGGGCTGAAACTCGGTTAACAACGCTTTACGCAATAAAAGCGCAGTCGCTAACGTTTTCTCTAAGGTGTCATAATGTTTCTCAACCGTCTAGCTGTTTTCGCAGTAAACAAGTTGATCGAAGATTTTTGTTTGTTTGTTTAATTGAAGTTTGACGCCGTATTTACGGTTAGTTCACTCATATGGCGTGCCAGCCCAATAGGTAAAGGAAATAACCCTCAACGCCAGTGACAACAAAGATAAAAACCCAGGGCAATCACAGGACGCAGTACAAAAACATAAAAGCCTGTCGCACACGAGCGATTTTGATTATAGGCGATAAAAATTCTTAAGAAAATCGCTCAGTGCAGTGGTTTGGTATGCTGCTTGACACTGTCGGCGGCTAGTCGCTTTGAATCAACCATTGATTTCTTGGGATCCGTCGTCGGTTGTCTTCCCTTTGGCAAACCTCATTTCACCCAGGGGAAAAGCACAAATATTGACCTTGCCGTGCTTATTCTTTTCAACTTTAAAAAAAGGACAAACTATAATTAATATAGATTGTTGATCTACAGTATGAACAAAAGGTTTACAGTGTAGGATGCAGTTGAACAATTCTCTGAATTGCTAAAATGTATTGCTTTTCCTTTTTTTTAATAAATAGAAAATATTTACTACTGTTCATTCTAGGCCTGTTGATTAGGTATGAATTCAAATGGAACCAGATCTGAAATTTTAACCCAATTTTGGACTTCTGTAATGACCACAAGAAAAGATGTTCACTTTTTCAACTTATGGTGTACAAAAAAGCCCTGGATTAGTTTACCAGTGACTGATCATGTCCAACTAAGTCAAGTGTTATAAGAAAACTTTTAGCAAGGTTAAATATGAACATAAACGAAAGACAAGTCAGCAATTAGAAAATGTAAAACGATCGAGTACGAAGGTATGTTGGAAACGTTTTAAATGTAACGATATCTAATAAATAAAAACACCTTAATGGAAATATGCTAAACGATTATTTGGCAGGTTTATTTACATGAACTGGACTAGGACAGGTGCTTATTGATAGAGACTTTAACGTTTTTGACAATATAGACTGTATATCAGATTAACCTATATATTACTGTACATTCAGTTTAACTGTCATTGATCTACGGGGACTCATAGGGGACATACATTTCTTTTTCTGTATTTTGTATACATATATAAGCAAATTTTTCTCTCTTCATTTATTCAATATATATATATTGTTTTTAAATTTGTACCCGTATTAATCACCTCAAATGTAGTAAAGCTTATGGTTCAGATTTCCTGTTAAACGAATTGTTTAAAAGCCGTTTCGATGTTCCTTCACCTCTGTTTGCAACAGTTTTTAATGCGGTATTTGCAAGTGGTATTGTACAGCTAGCATGGGACCGTGGGACAATTATCCTAAGGACCTACCGATGATGGCGAAGCTTCCCTCTAAATCAGACAGCTTGTAATACTCATTCTCTTTAGCGGATATATTCTTTGGTTTATTTCTATAACTCTGAAATATCAGAGATCTCTCGATACGTCTGTAGGTTACCCATAACGACTCGAGATTAATATCTATTTAGATACTTGTCTCTGGGAGTTTATCTAAAACATGAGATGATTTATCGATTAAGATAATCGGCTTCCCTGTGCCACTGGGATTGCTTTTTAAAAATATACAAGTGACTATGATGACCGATTCAATACAGAGGAATATCCTTAACTAGTTGTTTCTGAAAGTTGTTGGCGCAAATTTTGAACAGTAGACTGGTCAGGTGGGAATCAGAAAATAACGAGATCACTGGTGTACAGTTTGTTACCAGGGAAAGGTAAAGTCCAGTAAATACAATTTTTGCATTTACTCCATGTAAGACAAAACTGGAATTCTTAGTTCTGGGTTATGGTTAATTCTAAACCTAATCCTTAAACCTAACCTAAACCTAACCCTAAATTTAACTTAAACATAACCCTAACCCTAAAACCAATCCTAAATCTAACCCTAAAACCAACGCTAAACCTAACACTAAGTCTAACCCTAAACATAACACTATAATTGGTGTCATATGTTACATGAAGCGGACTTGCCCCCATTTTTTCTCAACAGTATTGTTTCAAAGTATTTACCAGAGAACTAACGGTTATATGCTGCATTTATAGATTTTCGAAAAGCGTTCGATTGTGCGAATAGACTAGCTCTATGGTATAAATCAATACAATTAGTCATATAGGGGTTAAATGATTAACGCGGTTCAAGCCCTATGCTATATATATTGTCAAATCTTGTGTAAATAATTCTGAAATTCTGAGTGATTACTTTTATTGTAAACACGGCCTCAGACAAGGTGAAGTTTTATCACCTGTGTTATTCTTTTATTTATTGGTGACCTACATAGAGAAACATTTACTAGTCAATATACAGACAATGTAATCTTTTACAAAAATTTTATATATATATTGTAGATGATATTGTGTTATTTGCCGAATAGGAATAGGGTCTACAAAATAGTTTCGATTTATACCTAACGATCAGATAGTGAAAGATGACGATTTTCATGCAATAACAAAGATTAAAAGAAAAAGGAAAATAGCTTTAAATTAAATGGAAAGTTCATGTTGTCGATATGAACATTTGTTGTTGTCTTTTTTATTCGTTGATGAGCGTCATTATGATGATTTCTAGCGAGATATATCGATGTCTAAAATCAGCATTTATTGAATGGGCATTACGTGGCTTTTTTTAAAAACATTTATAAAACCTCAATTGACAACAACCAGCTCATCCATTTATGGTGTAATAGAGAGAATTCATTTTTATCTTCAATTGCTTATTAGAATTGCAAAATACTTTCTAAACTGGCAAATTGTGATCTTTAACTTTGACTAAGTGTCAATGGGATTTTGTTTGTAAGATATTGTTTTAACCTTTTTTTTTTTAAGAGGGATATTTTCGTAATAATTAGCAGCGTTAATATTACGAATTTTATATTTGAAAAAATCTACAGCAGCGTGCGGAATGTTAATTGTTTAGTTGAAGAGCTGCGTAGAGAATTTGACTCCCTGCATATGGTGGTTGAAGTTGTTAGAAATTTGGTTTAATACACGTTACTTCATGCACCACAGGTTCTACACCTCAACTAAAACAAAACGCACCACACCGCAGGAGTCTAGTTTGCCGTGATAATCCGATTAATCTCCTTGTCAATAATTCTGTAATATGCTCCCTGATAAAACTTAAGTCAGGGCTCAAACTTTACTCTTTGTAATTGGAATTTCGACGCTATGTTTTCACTATCTTAAAATTTGAATATTTATCTTAAAAATAAAGGATAAAAAATGTGCTCATTTTTAGCACAAGGATCCAGCATGACTTTGCGCACTGAATCTTTCCGGACAAGACATTCTGTGTGCTGCATGTGTGAGACAGGATACTTATAGAAGATGAGTTTCATTGTCATTTTACTTGTCCAACCCGTCGTGATGTCAAGAAAATTTTATTAGACCGTCTAACTGGAAAACATCCCGGCATGTCCAAAGTTGCTCAATTCTTCAAGTCAAATTCAGCATCTGCCTTAAAAATATAGCCTTTGTTATCTACGTAGTTGGAGAAATATTAAACTCGACCCGTTTCTAATGGTTCATGTATAGTATCCCCTTTTCTGACTTAAGTTCTATAAAGTTAGGCCCATATGTCATCGTGTTGTTTTATATGGTGTTCATATCTAGTCGCCAGTAATTTGCTTATTTTTGTTTGTTGCCATTATTTGTCAATAAGTGTTGTATTATGTAATATGTTTATATCAAGAAGCTATTACGCTTACGATAATAAATGTATCTTTATAAAGTATTTCAACCGACTTATTTGGCATGTCTCTGCATGGGGCTATATAAACAAAGTTATGTTTCTACAAAATATATGAGGAACTGAATTTAATTAATAACTGTTACTAGTCATTAAATAATAAAAGACAAACTAAGCTATTGACCGTTACGACATACATATGTGTAATAGCTGTCTGGAATCCAAGTCGAGACAAGCAACACCGTCATTCCCTACAGTTAAATACATATACTTTCTATACCGTATGATATAAGGTAAAGACAAAGAAATCTAAGCTAAATGCTTACAGAAATTTTAAAAAGAAAAAAAAGATAACGAATAACATAAATATGCAGTGAAAATTATTCGATATTCGATAACTGTAGACCCGCATGTTAATTAAAGCGTGTACTTTATGACCTTTGCCCTTAATGGTGCTGTGAAGGTATAGTTAATATAGGCTCTCCAGCCTGATCACTAATCCTCATTTTCTGGATTAAAATGTTGTTAAAACTTATGTATTCGTTAACTTTCAAAATCTTTTTTTCGGAAGGGGAGGGGTGGGGTGTGGGGGAGGGGGGACAACATAACATAAGTTAATTAGTTCAAACTCTTTGTAAGGCACTTTTGCAATCAATAATCAATGCCTACCTATTGTTGTCCAGAAACCTTATCTGACACATACTCCTATACTATATTGGCCTTGCCCTATGAACTATATATGAAGTAGTAGGCATTAATCTTTTAATCCTTTGATCGATTGGCTGCGCGGACCCATATTCCATGATGCATGTTCGAACTTGATCCCCTTGGCGACAAGAGTGCGGACCAAGGCAACTAGTGTCGAAAAAAGCCGCTGTAGACACAGTCATTTGGACCAATCAAATTCAAAGCTTGAATATCGGCCATGGTATAAATGCCAGCTGTATTTGGGAATAATCATTATTCACCTACAGTTGTAGCTCCGGAGAACCAATCAGCTCGAGACTAAGACTCACAGGATACCCAAATCAACAGTCAGTAATTCACCCCAGGTATGTTATAAATAACCACATAGTCACTAACCTTATGGAGCAGGCTGCCGTTCAGACAGCCACTCAATGGCTCTTCCTAAACTTCAAGCATCCAATACCCGATTATAGCTGAATAACTGTATTTATTGAGGTCTACAGGGAACAGCAACTTTTAAAATTTGACTGTAATTATCCTCGTTAATTAAAATGATAATTATTATCATTTTGATGAAGTTACTGTAAAACGAGTCATGTCTCACGGCAAAGGATTTGATTTTATGCAGTGCTTTAAATTTAAAAGTCGTGGTTAATTGTATGCAAGGTCCCTGAAGGCCATTTTGAAATATGCTACATGTTTAGAGAGAAAACTGGACAAATAACTGTTGAATGAATCTGTCATTTTGTACATTCTGTTTCAGTTTCACAGACGTCGACAATGAGTGACCGCAAAGCCGTGATTAAGAACGCTGACATGGCGGAAGACATGCAACAGGATGCTGTGGACTGCGCAACTCAAGCAATGGAGAAATACAACGTGGAGAAAGATATCTGTGCCTATATCAAGAAAGAGTTCGACAAAAAATACAACCCAACTTGGCATTGCATTGTGGGAAGGAACTTCGGAAGTTACGTCACACACGAGACCAAACACTTCATCTATTTTTATTTGGGACAAGTCGCTGTGCTCCTATTCAAATCTGGATAAAGTTGAAGATGATAACCTGGTAATAAAAACAAACACTCTTTCTGCCTCTTGGAAAAGGCACGATGCAAACAAAAACATTTACTTTGAAATCGCCACAAGTGTCAGTTTTAAGTTCAAAGCGTCAAAGCGCTGTGACTATTACACGTATTCAGTGAGACTTTGATCCCGTATAGGCTGGTTACAAATCGAGTTACACAGCTGTTCAGTCTTCACCCGGCCATTGTTTATCATCCATGACACAGAATTTGTGTACTGCTGTTTAAAGCTTATATATATATGATATTATTTTTAGGACAATCACACACAAATTCCACAAAGCCGTAACAATTGTATTTGTGACGAATTTGGCATTTAATAGATAGTGCCGACGGATAGATGTTAATACCTGTCTGTCTTAGAAATATATAATACTCATCGGACATATTCGATCACCAACACAAAGATATTGTATTCGTGATTTTTCTTTGTTAATTTATTTAGTCTTTTTTTATAATCCATTTTCATGTTTATATTACGACGAGTTATATAGCTGATCACGTGGTGATGTAATTTGTTTAATTCTATATAATAATGTCATGAACCACAGAAAACGGTACTGTATTCTGTAAGCTTTTATCTCTGAGCTTTGTCTTCTCGCTATTTTAAAATCTCTTTAATTCGGTAAATTTGATATAATGGAATCACAAAATAACCAAATTATTGTTTATTTAATTTCTTGATCATATTGATATTTTTTAAATTAATTTTACATTGAACATATGCATATAACGCTACATTATTTAAGATAAACTATTTTATAAATGAAAATGTAAAATTGTATAAGTATGTAATTAAATCGTATAAATCTAGTATAAAATCATTGTTGCATATTGTTTTTCTTTGTTTGGCTCTGCAAAAGGTAGGCTGCAAGAAACACTGCAGCCTGGGTCTGCTGTCGCAGGGGTGTAGGCCTACACAGACTTGGGTTTAAAGCCGCGCCTAAGGCCATCTCACTCATAAATTCAATCAAGGACAAGATATTATAGGCAAGTTTGAAAATATAAACGATCAAATAATCTGTACTTTATTGAAATCTTTTGAGGGTGTTGATGTTGAAGTGTATGTGCACGAATTTAGAATCTGATTACGCTATAGACTGTGTATATCCTTAACAGGAGAAAACTACAGTCTCAAACCCATTCATTTTGATTTTGATTAGCGGCTTGAATTGACAATGGAAACCTTTTACAGGTCATTGACATTATTTGACAACTAGTTGATTTACACTCCAAAGTCGAAAACGTGTATTCACGATCCGGGGAACGGTGAACCCAAAGACTGGAATGAATGCAATAGAACTGTTCCCGTCACATAGTGTAAATGGTCAGGAAATAAAAACAAAATGGGAAATACAGTTAACGCACAACTTGTTTTATTCGTATAGCGCGAAATACTTTATTCATTTTATTGACACAAAAATCAACGATTCAGAAAAATACAATTACAGAATTATATTTAAAACACAATTTACGTGTGGTAACAATGTAAGACATTTGATATGACAAGTTCTATAAAAACTAATAACGGACGGATTAGGAAAAGATTTATATCAATATATATATATATAGAAAAAGATTAGAGCAAGACAAATCATCAGGAGTATAACATATTACTTAAAAAAGATAATAACATATTTTTTATAAGTATATACATTTGTTTAAACTATATAAGTATATGCAATATTAACATGTAGCATGCGGCTAAAAATTAAAAAGTTTTAGAGGCTTTCAGAGTGTTCCTTTTTATAATATTAGTTTGATTGAAAAATTTAGTTGACTGTTTTAAACCATATTGAGGATACGAATATTACTACGTTTATTTTTTATAAAAGGAGGTTTAAAAAGAGGTTAATATTTGTAACATCTTGTAAATCGACAAAGATATGCCCTTTCTTAAGAAATTGTAGATAGAAAAGGTTCTCAAAAAGACATCAGACAGGACATCGTATATTGATAAACTACCCTCAGACAGTACACCTATATTTAAGGTCAAAACAACAAGATAAGTACACAGACAATTGTAATTCTGCTAAAGGGTTTATCTCTCAATAGAAATGATAACCATAGGATACCTAAGTCAATTCCGTCCTTCACCTCTAAACTGTTCATCTAAGTCCAAGCAGGTTTGGGAGATGGGGATTGCAGCGACGATTCCTTTTCCAGGGTATATGGAGGCAGGGGTGTCTCATTTCGAATCTTCACTCGTGGGGCTCTGACACGGTATATGGCCGCCAACACAGCGACAAGAAAAAGGATCGCCAGTAGGGCTGCCATGACAACTGCAAACACTGTACTTGTCTCACCTTAAAAACAATGAGAGAAATTCTTTTCTGAATCGTGTATTTACAACCATTGGCCACTCGAATTACTACGTGATCGCCTCCATCTAAGAAACGATGTTTGTCTGATCAATCTAGTTCAAGAACTCTGGTCAACGTATATGAACACAGCCGACTCTTTGTAATAAACTAGTAATTGGTATTGTCCATTAAAAGTAAGCATTGGAAGAGGAATTTGTTCTGCGTCAGGATAAGAAATTTTTCCCCAAATCCCTATTTTCGACCGTTTTTACCTAAAAGTGGGGTTGCCTAATATTTTATGATAAACACCAGTGGTTGATGCATTTGACTTCGTAATAAAAGTAATTGATATGTATTTTGTGTTTTATTTATTTACTTACAACGTGTTTTTACCGCTGTGGTCAAAAGGAGCAAAACGCCAGCAATGGGCTTGTAAAGTTCGTCCTGGATTTGTTTAAATGTCTTTTGTTAAAATATCTTATCCTAAGATCGGAGGGACAAACGTTCGTCTGAGGTCGTTCTAAAGATACGCCGCGCCTTTTTAAGCTTTGGTAAAAGCTTTTAGTTCTAAGCGTTTTGCTCAAGATAAACTAATTCATTTTAAAGTTATAGTTACTACATTCTGAGAAACAGCCTAGGAAAACTGTATGATATTTTATCTAAGTCAAATTTGCAATACGTTTCCAACGTATTATAGGATCCTTACAAACTGTATATATATAAAATCCTAAGTATTCAAGTTTTCCAAATAGATAAATATATTTTAAAAATACATACAAGCATTCTGTTCGGACCTAAATTCGTCGTAATAAAAGGCTGAAGAAACAGTGTTCATCAAAATCGACTTAGGGGTCTAGCAAGATAATATATAATTTAACGGGTATAGGCATAAATGAACAAACGAATACAACTAAAATATTTTGGATGAATGATTGAACAAATGGAATTTTAAAAAAATTGAGGCAATAGAGGATATTTGAAATTTAGAGTGTATGACGAAAAAGAGTAGTTTAGAAATTTTTTATTTTATTGTTACTTTGTGGTGCATTGAGGGCTGTTTGCTTCTCAGACCATTCGCTACGCTGTGTGTCTGTAAATACGAGAACCTCTATCGATATTTCCAAATCCAAGAACTTCATAGATAAAGGTTTCTCCATTATCCAGTATGGCTGACTGCAGCTCGTGTTGACAATGACGTCACTTCCGCTTGCCCCAATAGATCGGACAACAAGAATGTAACCTGAAAAGGGTGGATAATTTTTTTCATGAAACTTGAAGAATAAGGTTTGCTTTAATACAAACATTATTTTCTCGGTTAAAAGTAAACATGCCTTGTCTGAAAATTAAAAAAGATTGTTTCAAAGTCTCTCGGAGACAAGTTTATGGAGAGATATAAACATAGACTCATAATGATTAACTCACATTTGGCGAGAAGGAAATATACATTTTGACATGGTACAGAACATATGCGTCAAATATGTAACACAAACGAATTATCAGCTTTTGGCTAATTAATACAATCCTATTTAAGAGAGAAAAAAAACATCATATAAGTTTACCAACTAACGATTATGACAATCGTGGGAAATTTGATACAGGAGGAGTTTCCTCTAAACAGGTAGGTACTTTCGGCCTTTTAATGTCCTTCAAATCTATAGTCGAAGCTTCCGAAGGAGGTTTTGGCATTCTAGACGAAGCAAAGCAGCCAACTTACCTTTAATGAAATACTGGTAGGACAGCGACGATTGCCAGCTGATTGTTAGGTTATCTCCATTATCGTGAAGGTCAAGGTCACTTGGTCCTGGAATATGGTAGTACTGATCCGCATAAACTAAAAGAAAAATCGCAAATATATATTATTCTAAAATCTATTAAATTCTACATCATATTCCATTTGACATACGCACCAGAAGAGAACGGGTCCTCATAATCGCTAATTTGGATCAGATGCTGCTTCGCCCCCGGCATGTGATTTTGAAATGGTAAAGTCGAGTGATATACAGCGGCTCTCGTTGGATAACCCCTATATACCCAAAATGACGAACCAAATGTACACATAAATTTAAGAAGTGCTGTTTATTATAACTTTAAACCACATTTTTTGGAAATGTGAAATAATAAGTTAGAAAACGAATTAGTGTACGAACACAGGGATTTTATGGAAAAACGTTCTAACCCCTCTTTCACGATTATATGATATTAAATATCAAGTACTCAATGCGTTAATTTTATAACAAGTTATGGCTGCGACTTTTGTGTTACGAGTTTGAATATGATCCGAAGGTGATCATTAACTCATTCAACCGAGTCAAAATTCATTTGTTCGTTTCTTTGCTCGCTCACTTATTCGCTCGTTCTTTTATTCGTGTATTTGATCGTCTATCGATATAATCTGCCGCCCTTATCTTGAAATTCTTTATGGTACTTACAATCGAAATCTGATTCAGATCCATGTATCTTTCATGTTTTTCACAATGAAAATGGCTATTTTGGTTTTAAAAAATTTAACAGAACTGCCCTGAAGTCACAATTGATCTGTAGGTTATCAGAAATAAATCGTGTACGAAATTTGAGTTCAATCCACTAAAACGATCGCAAAAAAAGGTCACAATGACCATAACTTTGAAAAATAAATAAATAAACAAATCCGCCTAAAACACAAACTTGATAGACAATTTGTGATATTTAAGTTGTATATAAAAATTTAGTTCAATCCGATTGCAAACGGAAGGACAGACGTAAGGTAAAGCGATAGTCTCAGTAGTTAACCTAAAATACCATGACAATTTTATCGTTAATTGTTACCAGAATAACCCTTTAACGCCTGTACTTATGGTATATACACATCATTGCGTAATATTAGTCATTATAACTGATTTTAATGAAATGAATAAGTTTAGGTAACTGAACAATTTAGTTTTCACAAGATCAGGACACTTAATCAACACAAGAACATTATTTGTTTAAATTGCTAGATACATGGATTCGTTTTCTCCTTTTTCAACCTAATAGAAATGAAGTGAAGGTACTTACCACAGAGTACATCAAACTTCAGAGTGTGTGTCTTTGGACATCGTGGGACTATCAACCCTATGTCAATAAGACCTCTACTGTAATAAACTTTAACACTGTTTCTCTCCAAAATAGTTCGTTCTTCAGTTGCTGCTGTCAGTAATAGACCAATCGCCGAATTCAGATCACCAGTCAAGTTTGAATACATTCCTTGGCACTCCTGCATGATACACGAGGACATGTGTTTACAGTTTAGCTGGACATCCAACAGTACAATACCTAAATACGTATCAATGGCCACGTTCTTCACTTCCACATTTGTAGCTCCTTGGTTTAGAGTATCTTTGACAGACGCGGTTATCAAGTCCTCTAATTGTAGTGTCTCTGTTAATGTGGGCGATGCGGAGACAGTGACGAAACCCACATCGATTTGGACGGATGGACAAGCCGGTCGGCTCGGTTTCACGTCTATTAGTACTTCTGTGGACTGGTCCAGACCATATTCATTAAAGCCCATACACATATAGAGGCCAGACGGAAGGGAGTCGTTGGCTACAAAAATCAGCCTTTCGTCCCCAGTTGTATTAATAATTGCCGACGACGTCCATATGATCTTGGCAACAGGTTTACTGGATGTCTGACAATTTAGATTGACTTCCTCGCCGCTGATCAATGACACGTATTTCGGTAAAGGGCTCAAGATTAACGGCGCGTAAACAACGGTTAAAGACACTGGTGGTGCTGTGACGTTTAAGATGTGATTTCCAGCAACGCAAGTGTAATTTCCTGCGTCATCTTTAGAAACGTTTGGGAAGACGAGCTGTGGAGAGCCGCGAGTAAAGAACTCGTCGTTCTTATACCAGTAATAGGAAGGTTCGGGGTAGGAAGACGCCTGGCAAGAAAAGTTGGAAAAAGATCCTTCTATAATTGTCTGGCTGAAAGGAACTTCGCCCATCACCGGAGCCGTCCCACAGAAAATATCATGGAAATTAATTGTAGCCAGCTTCTTCAACGCTTGTTCAGACACGTTCTTGACCTCGTATATATCTTTTGTATTATTATCCAACAGATCGTACATGATGACTTCTAGATCCAGTAAATTATCCTCCCCACCATCAATCAAGTGACTGTCAATCGATGAAAAGACATGACGGAGCTGTAAAAGACTCCAGACAACGCAATCCGTATATCCGAAACATTCCTCGCTGGTAAAATGTGCCTTTGATATATTGACAAGCTCTAGTTTCCATTGGGAGAGAATGTCGTATCTGGAGATTAGCTCAGCCTTATCCAGATTGAATTGGCGCACGGTGGTACTAGCGTTTTTACTCTGTTCAAAAAGATCATCTTGGCTGACATTTACTTCGCGTAAAGCTGCCATCAGCTCCTCTCTTGTGATATTAAAGTCCGATAAAGCCACAGTGAAGTTAATTTCATCTTCCGCCAAAACTGTCTCAGATTTCTCAATATCGTCCCATGTCTGATTATATGCTTTCGTCAGCACCGATTCCACTTCTGCGTTTACTTTTGACGAGGCGTTATAAAGGGTCTGAATAGCTTCGAAAAGAAAGCCGTACACTGGGTTGTATTCCGAACATCTCTCTCTCCAGAACTGTGTGTCATGCTCCCATGATACGTTCGACAGAATAGTACCATTCTTGAAATATTCTCCGAATAAACTACTTCCTGTAGACTGACTTGCATAGTCAGGATTAACTGTGTCTCGCTTCCCTCGGATAATGTGATGCAGCCTGTGCAGAATGTCTCGATCCACTTCTCTCTTTCGACGACCAAATGCATTTTTCATTATACCCATGAACTGTGAGGCGATTGACTTTACTGCGTTCCAAATACTGCTGAACAAGTTGTTAAAGTTAATGCGAAAACCGACATTTCTCCATCCAAGTCCAAAAGGGTTAATGTTGCAAAAAATTTCGAACTCAAATATGTCCTTTGTGGAAACCACAACTTCGAATCCGCACACTTTAATGTCAAACAGTTTCTTCAGACCATGATCTACTATATATTCAAAGATCTGATACCCAAAACGAACAGCAATTTTAACGGCTTCTAGGGCTGCCTTGGCAATGTTCATTAAAATAATAACTCCATCTAGGGCCACTTCGGCAATATCAAACGCGATTTTTGCCACATCAACAGCAGCGTATCCCAGACTTACTACAACTTGTGCTGAGCTTAATGCCAGTTTAGCGATATCAAAAGCTATCATAGGTATGTGGACAGCAATTTTTGCTACAGCCAGGGCCGTGTAGGCTAGGCCTCGGATAATTCGACACCCAATATTCTTCAGTAAACATATCGGCTCTGGTATCCTGATCATGCAGTTAGTCCAGGAAAAGCAGGGGTATGGGAACCATCCCGACCAGCAGATCCGAGCTTTTACCCCGGGAATGCAAATATCTTTGCATGTTTTTATCTTACACAGTGAATCCACTCGTCGCTGTGCCTTATTCAGAGCCTCAATAGCCTTTAAGTACGGAGTCTTAGCAGACTCGACTTTTTCTTTGACCCTCTCTAAAGCTGTAATTGCGTTAGTCACTTTGTCCTTAGCGTGTTCTAGACTCTTTTTCGCGTTGTTTATAATTTGTTTAGCTTTTCTGGCTTGATTCTTTGCGCCTTCAACCGTGTTTTGTGCCGACTGGATTCTTTTGTATGCGTCTTGAGCCAATTTTTTAACGTAATTTTTCAGCACATCGAGAAGGCTCCCTTCAAATCCGTCCCCTCCTGGTAAGAACTCAACTCTCAGCAGGACAGACCAATCAATCACTGGTACAAATACATTAGCACTCAATGTTACACGTGATCGGAAAATATTGTATATATTTGCTTCGTAAACGGAATGTAGACCTTTATTATTAATAAACAGATCTATTTTAACCTTGTAACCCAAATACTTTGCTGAGGCATGAAGTTTTACCACAAAGTTAGAGCTGGACATTGAAACAGCTATCTCCAAGCCGAAGCCGGCATCAATTTTTATTTTTGGTAAAATTTGAATCGGTAACTCAATTTTACCCCCAACTCTTACGGCTTTCTCTCCTTTCATGTGGTCGTAAAATTTACTATAAATGCCACAACGACTTATTTGTGTGTCCGCTTTTATAAAATAACCTTCCAAAGCATAGAGATCACCCAAGATAACAATAGAAAAACGTCCTTTGAACCCAAAACTTCCTCCTCCGCTAAGAGAATCAAAAATGGTTCGATATACCCCCACCAGAAATCCAGACACAGCTTCCCGCATTTTGCTGATTGGGTTCGCCATTTTTTTCAGCAAGGAAGCCACCACTGCAAAAGAGTTCCTTTGTAGCCGCTGTATCATGGAATCCAGTAAATCTGATAGGTCCGTGATGTCTTTTAATATCACGTCGTTCAATTCCTCCATTGAATAGCCCAGGTTAAATTTCTTTAGCATTTTAAGACTTTTTGTCTGAATTTCAGTGAGTAATATTTGAACCTTGTCTAAATCGACCTGAACAAAATCTATGGCGGTTTTCTCGGCTTGTTTAACACGCCCAGTCAAAAACTCCTCCGCTGATTTAGCGTAGGTCTGCACGGGGAGTAATAAATCGAGGTATTTCCTCAGCATTTCGTAAGATACTTTGTGATTATCGGTTATCTTGAACACCTGGACTTTAATATCAGCCGAAGAAAATGTCAGTTCTGCCACCTTTCCTTCCAGATAAGGAATGCCTCGGAATAATTTAGCATTGATGTTAGCTTCAAAAAACATTCCGGGTGGGTCAGCCGCTCTCCCACAGTACTCTCTGTCGTCGTTACCTGGGGAAACAATCACATCATTGACATCAATTGATTTCTTTCACCTGTCTTTTCTTACGCTTCAATGTTAATAGGACAAATATGTCAATGTTGCAGTGTGCCATTTGTTGTCACCTTGGTCGCCCTTCATATACGTTAAATGATCTGAAAAATACTAGAAAAGTGGTTAATTAATATTTTTATCCTCCAATTTCAGCTTAAAGTGGCAAAGTCCCATAGATGAAGAATATCGCTTTTTAAAAAACTTCTTTATTTTGGCGACGTCAATAGTTTTATAAAAGGGATCTATGTTGTCGATTTTTGCTTTGGGGTATTTTTTTTTTTTTTGCATTGTATTTCCATCTGATCGGTAGAGCGGTTTGGGTCTTGTGTCTCACATCAAAACATCAGACCAGTGCTTTATTTGCTAAATGAATTAGCCACATTTGATAGAATATTATGTAATTGTGATTTAACGCCATAAGAAGTAATTCGCTTAGGTCATGCGCAAATCCAAAAAGGACGGGTAAATTACCCTTGACAGCACCAGCAAATTAATGCACAGGAAAAGCACTAGACGTCAAAACCTGGTGTGAACAAAGAAAAAAGACAATTCTTCAAATTTAGTTTGAAAGATACTAAACCAAGTCAGCTTCAGATTGTTCATTAGGTAAGGCTCTGTGGCATCACAGAAAGCTCCTTCGTCGACACACATTGACATTAAAATGTTGATAATAAAATATTACCTCCAAACGAACCGTACCCGGCTACATCGACCGAGAACAGATTAGGTGAGATGTTATTGAGATCTATAGACTGCATTTTACCCGCGATTGGGAACTTAATCATAAGGTTAAAACCGCTGATGCTCCGAAAAAACATCCGCCAGGGATCATCGATAAACGTCTTGAAAGTCTTAAAAGAAAAGAAATGTGAACAAGAATATAGTAGCATCTATTTCATGGGCTGACTAATTTACCGACTTTCGTCTTCCAAATCCAAAAAAGGTAGTTTTAACTAGTTTACACAGTTTGTTGTGTCCAAAATAAATAAAAACTTTGCCGATTGGTTTAGGAAAGTAAGAGGGAATAAGAGTCGTGTGCGGTCTGATGACAAAACCATTTACAATACAAGTAATAAGACGCACATTTCCCTATTCCAATTATAAAGAGATTAACTAGACAGAAGCACTGGAACAAATGGTAATGACAGTCCTTACTTTGGATAAATCGGGTAAACTCATGAAAAGTTCCATCGAGGTTTTAACTTCAAACCACTTAGCGTTTTCAGGAGAGTAGCTTACATGGAATGTTGTATACAGACTCACTTCTTTAGGCATACTGTAAAGTGAAAAAAGAATAAACGTATCGTTGAACGGCTGGTCGTATTTATGGATACAAGAACCGACGGACAGCACGAAACGAACGAATGAATGTCCAAATTAATGAAAACAGATCCTTTACAGCATTGGGTGTAAGAAACGAAGACGGACGGTGTGTTTTGATAATGTCTATAGAAGGATTGGAAGGGATGCGTTGTTATATAATAGGGTTGGTCAGTGGTGAACAGGGGAGATAAATATGTTACTCATATAACCAAAATTGCCACCTAAGTCATTGACAACTAACACTATAATTTAACAGGGTTGGTCAGTAGTCAAAAGGGGAGATAAATAAATACTCATATTACCGAAATTGTCATCTATACCATTGACTAACAATACCATGGTATGAATATGCAATAAAATTGAATGGTTAGTTTATGACATAGGTGGCACTGTCAGTTATATGAGTGACAGATTTATTTCCCTTTTTAACTACTGCCCATTGTTCATACATGGGTTTTCTCATTTGCCAGCTTGATAGACGGAATTTTTTGTTTCTTGTAGAAATGAAATGCGTTTTTGTTTTCGTGTCCTGTAAACTTGCACATTGTAAACATAAGCCAACAGAAGAACAGATAGATCATTGCGAACACTCCTCAAAACATTATCAAACAAACAAAAAAGCCTTCGAAAGAAATTGAAAATGATACTTACGAAAATGTGGCCATGGTATCTCCATTCCAGAAAGAGACACTTTCAGCTGGATTGTCAATAAGCTCAACAGCTTCAAAATAAACCGGATCGTTAATGGACGAAAGATCTGAACGAGGCCGACGGTGTCCATTCAACCCACCGGGAAATGATAAGCCCAATGACGTGGGGACAAATTCTAAATTCTTATCAAAATTGTTTTTTAATGCAGTCAAACCTGCCATTAACGCTGAACCAGAATCTCCCGGGTATTTCATGAATATAGTTGTTCCGTTGTCAAAGTTCAAGTCCACTATGAGACAATACTCCCCTGCTCCTGGTTCGAGTGTTGGCAAATCTTGCTTAGATTCCAGGAAGTACACAGAAAAAGACTGGGTAAAACGGTACACGTGATAGACGCGGTTTTCATGGAGAGGTGCTCCAAAACATGGCGACAAACGCTGAGCAAAGAATCCTGTAAGCATTTGTACAGTGGCGCGTCCTGGGTGCCTTATGATGGGATTAGTATAAAGCCTTATCCAGCTAGGTAGTTTATCTCTTAATCTTTGGAATAGGGTTCCAAGGATAGCATCCGTTTGCATTAATTCTTTTTCTTCGTCGTCCTTCAAATGTCTCATGACCTGTTCCTTCCATGTCATTGCTCGCTTCACTTTTGTCACAGCGACTTTATTACAGTTAGTAAACTCTCTGTGAGAACTAACAGGACCCGTTGCAAGCTTTGTACCTAATGTTACTTCCAGTCCTGAGACAGATAATGGTAGAGCAAACCCTCCTGACACAGAGGAGACCATGCCTTTTGTGAAGTAGAGGTTCACGTTTGATGTGCACCATTCCGATGTAGAAGAGAAAGTCATCTTGGTATTGTGGAAAGTTAAATCAAGGTGAAACTGTCCGGACGGTATTTCACCAGTGGGTAACCCCAGCCGTGTGTATATATCTACATACGCCACCTCCACTTTAGCCAGCTCTTGTTCCAAATTAGGATGCATGAAAAGCAATAGATGAGAGCCGCTGGATTTTCCACGTAATTGTATTGTGACCAATGATGTACTTGGGGTAATGTCTATCTTTGTAGGCAATACCTCGAAACCATCTTCGGCACAAATCCACACTGTTACAAACTCCGCTGACGATATCGCGATATTCTGATCTTCAAAATTCGTCCCTGATCCAAGAAGTACTCTTTTAGGAGCGTCTATAGAAACCATTACATTTGTTTTCAAGTGGGTAGCTTGGAAACCACATGCTTTAACAATATCTTTAATTCGCGACGCGTCATTTGTAGAGTTCTCGTTTAAATCCAACCAATCTGAAGCATTTATTATAACAGGTGGGATATCAATCAATTCGGTTGTGGTTTGATAAGGAACCAGTAGCGACACAGCCTTGTTGTTGTTCAGTGATCCTGTAGACAGTATCTCTGTAGTGGATTGGGCATTCGTACTGCTGGTTGCCAATGTGGTACTCTCAATCATAGTTGTAACAATACTATCACAATATTTGCCGGTAAACTCTGTCCCGTTACAGTTACATTCGAAACCGAAATCTGTGTCAATAGAAGAAGCAGTCTCGTTGTCATCATAGGTGAAGACATCGCTAACCATGATCTTCTGACATTGACCGCCATTCAGACACACGCCATACGCACAGGAGGCTGAAATGAAGAGAGATAAAGATATTTAATGGGTTTAAATGATCGACAATACCAAATGTATAGGTTTCATTTATCACACATTTGTTGACTGTGTTTTTATATCGCTGTATACATCGCTAGTACATGGTTATGGATTATGAAGTCTCGTCTTCTATCAGCAAAAAAAGCGATATTGCAGAATGTGTTTTAAAAATATGATAGACATAAAAGTGTTTGTTATACCTCATAAGCTATTTGAAGTTGACAGTTTGTTTCAACTTGTCAACTTTCCTTCAAGTCGCCTTTATCACTTTTATGCCAACGATACAGATCTACTTGTACTTAATATATGCATATAAAATAAATTTGACTGCTATTAACATTTTTTAACGAAAGTAGTATAAAGCCAGTAATAACGTTAAACAAATGTCCAGCTTCTGCATCTTTAGTGTTGAATAAACGTCTGAAAGGAGACGTTTTGTCAGTGTCATAAGGGATACGATAGGGGAGATATTTTCGTCTAACAAGTTTGAAATAGTCACCTGTGTTAAAGTTAATGAACTATTATTTATGCTATTTTTATTGTTATTCATGCAAGAAGAATATAAATGGATAACTCTTAACGGTACTAAATAACGCAAGCTGAATAAAACTGGACAGATTGTGGCTTTGATTGTAACAGAAGTAATAATATTACAAGAGCTTTTAAGTTCGTCAATGAAAACAAAACTACCCAGAGAATCGTGGGTAAATGTTGTGGACAGCGGGTTTGATATGTGAATTAACACGACTTCCTATTTGTATATGTTTGTTTGATTGGGGCTTTACGCTGTACTTAAGGTAATTTCACTCACATGACGGGGTGTCAGCCCAATAGGTGAAGGAAACGACCCCTGACATCACTGGCAACAAACAAAAACATCACAGGACAAACACGGGACACTCACAGTACAATACAAAAACATCAAAAACATGTTAGCCTCCTGTTTCTCTTTAGCTCATAAAACACCAGGGCAACAGGAAACTCCCTCCAACCAACCGCCATATTTGTATAGCATTTGAAAGAATAGATAATAACTTACGAATACATGTCATCCGGTCGTGGTACAAAAACAACCCCAACGGACAGGTGCACTCGTCGACAAATATCCGCGCGCACACCGGACAACTGGAAATGTCTTCACCTTTTGAACATTCTGCCACACTGAAATCTTAAAGAAGGGAAACAACTCTCGCTTGTATTGCTTATGTTTAACATATATAAGCCCGATATTTATTCAACTGAAATATAGACATGTTTCATCGAATAGAATGGGTGGAGCCAAGGTTGACCAAAACTACACACCACTGCTGCTGCCAATATATAGGTTATTAGGTAATACACAAATGTAAAGCTAGATTTACCAGAAATCCTCCAAGAAAAGATCATTCTTTCTTTCAAGTACATTATACAATAATATTTTCGACCAGCACTATGTCGTCAAAACTCTTAAACTTAAAATTAAAATTAACGTAACCCAGAGTTTATATGGAGAGCATAACGTCATAGTCTCTTTATTCTAAGACGCATTCAAAACACGGAGGTCATCACTTGCCGGTCTATTTAATCATACTACATGTTTGAGGGTGTTTCTGTTGTTATCCCTCAAAGGGTTTTATTTTTTCAAGCGGTCACATGATTTAATATTAATTATGACTACCACTGAGGAGTTTAACATAGTAAAGTATAGTAACAACTCTGAAGAAAGTTTTGGTTTTCGAACTGTTGTTTTAACAATACTTTGCCCATAGTAACCATATTTCCCTCAAATGACCATACACTGGGACATTTGGGGGAAATATTGTTAAAAGAACAGTACGAAAACTTAAGCGTCTAATCTCTAGTTCTTATGAATTTATTATATATTATAACAGTGTTCATATTTTGTAAATGTCAAAGATCCCATATAGGCCTATACACGCCCCCCCCGGAGGATCTTAAAAGCATGGTAGTATACACCAGTTTACATGCTCTGGACGTAAAGATCAGAATGTAAATAGGGAAAACTATAAAGTGTCTAACACAAAGGATATATGAGCATTGCTCTTTCGTAACCAGTGAGATTTACAACCATATGTATAGATGTGAAAACTTTCAGTATTTATGTAATTTATTAATGTTACATACAGCAGCTGACGACTGTCCTATTAAATGTCCCCCTCTGAGACAAATTGTATCTGACAATACGTTAATAATTGATAATGCAAACCACTGGACCCATTGCTGAACAAAAGCGCACTAGCTATAAAAACAAGGCACCCGCTCTTAATCAGAGGATTAAAGCCAGCGAAGAATTAGAGTTATTTTAGTCAAAGCTACCAGACACATGTCTGCCATTTGTTTCCAAAATTGATAAGATCAGGTATTTAGTAGTTCAAGTTTGATTTGCAATATAAACTATTTTACTATCACATGTGTTTGTTAAATCCTAAAATCTTGCCATAAAAGCGACTTATGTTATCACATGTGATTATCTTTGGGTGAATGTGAGATAGTGTGTTTGGATCTTTACTGATACACAGATATTATGTAATTTTACGACGGCGCTTGTTTGCTTGAATAAACTCAAATGTAGACATTCAGAACAGAAACATTGGAATAAAAGGTCAATTTTCACATTTTATGGACTCTTAAATGGCTTCGTACAGTCGTTTTACAAAAATCTATCGATGAAAGTTATTGTTCGCTGACGATATATTTTAAATCTCAATACTTTTGCATGTTTTGAGGTCCTCCTGTAGGTGAAAGGCTGGCTGACATTGGCATCGATAGGATCCCAGGACGTTTTCACAGCTATGCTCACAGCCACCATTGTCATCAGCGCATTCATCAACATCTACAATACAAAATAATTACTGTCAAAATTGCGATTGATTGATTGATAGTTTGATAAGGTCATTGTTGATTGATTGATTGATTTATTGATTGATTTATTGAGACGGTTATTGTTTTATAAAACCACTTTACGCCAAATGAATTACTGGCATGCTTGTATATGTAGTATTGGAGATTTGTTTTCAAAGATATGCCTGCGATATTGCCTTAAATTAGATGGGATAATTGTTAAAAGAAGCACCTGCACATCTATAACAGCGTGTTTTGTGTCGAGTTTCCATTTTTAGAAACGGAAAACCAATGTTTCTTGTTTTGTTTGTAATATTGGCCAGCATACGTGGACATATTTTAGACAATTAAAATGTAATTGCATATATGGAATCACCTTTACAATCTGAAATGTCAAATCCCGGGGGACAGAGACACAGTCCGGGGGAAATACATGTACCCCCATTTGGGCAGTGGCCAGGTGTCTCTTCATAACACACAGCTGTGGACAAAGAACAAGCAAGGGTTTCACGTGTCAATAAAAATGCATGTAAAGGTAGTTTCGCATTAGTCCAAATGAACTTACCAATGACCCATATGTGTTACGAATTTCAATACCCACATCAGTATACTCTCAACAGTTTTGAATATACAACTATACAGTGTAATTGTAACCGTTTATGATCTAAGTTTAATCTGGGAAACGGTTTTGTAATACTGTATCCCAGGTTTAATATTTAAAACACGATTACGCATTTTTCTTCCAAACTGTGATATGAACATTATAAGTAGGTTTACAACTTCAACATTTACCTGATGCATTATACCGTAAGGCTTGATGGCATCTCAACATTTACCTGCTGCATTATACCGTAAGGCTTGATGGCATCTCAGCATTTACCTGATGCATTATACCGTAAGGCTTGATGGCATCTCAACATTTACCTGATGCATTATACCGTAAGGCTTGATGGCATCTCAACATTTACCTGATGCATTATACCGTAAGGCTTGA
>JAQQZZ010117169.1:0-14861 GCA_030265115.1 Mopalia vespertina | reverse complement strand
AAATATGGCAATGTAAATGAAATTAACAACAAATTATTGTAAACAAATATACAGAAAATAAAGTTTGTGATTGACGGACCGCGAAATTCATCTTGTGAAGCGGCCCTAAAAGCACAATTTCAACAACAATATTCCATTCCAGAGCTTCATTCCAGACCTGACGGTTGACCTGTCTGCTTCTTGCCTGCCTCCCTGCCTACTTACCTGTCTGCTTGATTGCCTGCTTGATTGCTCTCGCTGTCTATCAGCCTACATGCCTACCGCCCTCCCTGCCTGCCTGCCAACCTACCTACCTGTCTACGCTCTCGCTGCATACCAACCACCTAGCTACCCGTCGCTGACAATGCCAAAATGAGCCACGCCAAAACCGTGACGCTGTAAACCCCTGTAGAGAAAAAGAAGAAAAAGCAGGGAGAGCCATCATGCCTCCACCAGCTCCACACCCAGCGCCACACGCCTAGTGATACCTAGTGAAAGTTATCTCTCCCGGCGTATAAAGCTCACCTTACACCCTATGGCGTGGTATTGACCGGTGCCTGTGGCCATATCACCAAGGATACCCAGCATACGTGTCTAACCCTGGATGACAACCGCGGGGTTTGTGCCCTTCCTACCTGAAGCCCTAGACCTTGTGGATGTCTGTCGTATGTGTCGCCTGTTACGACGACGCGTCCCGATATCAAGATGTGACACCACCAGCAAATGTCGATGTGTTTCTCAATCGATTCGCGGTCAAACAGGACGATGCTTGCTTCGAGAATGTGTTAACGGAATTTTTTTAGAGAAGCAAGAGACCACCTTAGCCGACCTGGCCGCCGTAACCGAACTGACAGCTGTAGCTCACTTCCGTCACTGTGGACGATGTCCTGGAGCAGTTCAGTCACATCGTTTAAATTTAAACACCGTAGCTCGTCATTCTGACCTACCGACCTACCAGCCACCGTAATTTTTTTCATGGTGACGCGATGTTGAGGAGTAAAACAATGTTCTTGTTCACACTTTATCTGTTGTTCCGTGTTCTACATTTTTTCCTTGTCTAGCGCCTGCGTTACGCTGTCTGATCGACCGGTCATTAGACAGTCTAGTCTATTATCCAACCCTGACGGTCCAGATCATTCCGACGTCAATACATCGAGTAAACCACATCAAGCACCCGATACATAGCGTGGTTCGCTGTACACACCTCGAGTGTATATAAAGCGCGCTTCTGTCGTGTGGTGCTGTCGACATGGGATGTCATGACGGATGGTAAACTTCACTGGGCGCATATGGTTGCCTCGGTGCAGGATTTAGGGGCCTACAAAACCGTTGTCAAGACGATGTTTGATGATGATCGGTTGAATTTAAGACGTTTACTCGTGTTGAAACAACTCACCGACGACGTGTGTGATCAAGCACAACACCCTGACGCCATACGTCACTACTACGAACACATCGTAATACCAACGCTTGACGACTGGTCACGAACCACAATCAAGCGGTGCTCGGTGTCTTGGGGTGTCTTACGTGTGTCGTCGTTGAATATTGTGATTGTTCCTGTTAACACAAGCAGCGCGACCCCGCATATGACCCGGGACCACACGCTAAGTATGGGCAGACAGAAGAAGGGGCGGTGACCACGAAAGACCAAGGGAACAACCCCGTCAACGACCCAATCAACGACCCTCGATAAGACGGTGCGACGGTTGTATTACGAACCCAATAGCCCGGTGGCCTACAGCATTGTGAATGGCTTATACCAGGTGGTACGTGGTCGAGATGTAAACGTGTCGAATGCTGAGGCGGTGACGTTGAAACGACAACCTACCTACACGTTACACTGACCCACCCGACGGCACTTTCGACGGAATTGGGTTATCGTTGGCGGTATTGACAATGGGAAGCGGATTTGGTGGACATGCAAAGCTTGGCCAAACACAACGACGGTTACCGCAATCTCCTCACCTGTATTGACATCTTCTCCAAATACGCTCGGGTCGTACCAATTTGAATCAAAACGGGGGCTCACCTGATCGGCGCCTTTAAACATCTTTGTTACAGGGCGCCATCCGTTGTATTTACAAACGGACGAAGGGACGGAATTTCCCAACAAAGGATTTCAACAGTTTTGACAACGCAGTCAAGTGTTGTATTTTCACACCTGTAACGACACGAAAGCCTCTGTGGGGTGTGGACTAACAACCCCATTCTCAAACAAAGTGTCGGTGTGGTGTCCATTTTTTTACTCACGTTAGAGTTGTTGAGAAGTGCACTATGGACATCACCTGGCTTACCACCACCCACAATAGAACGCACACCCTTGAGCGTATCTGCGCGGGTCGATCGTATCGACCGTACCAACTTCACCCACCCAAGCCACCTAAACCTCCAGGGACCATCACGGATACCCCGTTCCACGGCAACACGGTCACCATCACTGATAGCCCTGATACCCACGGCCGCACCGTCAGCACGTCTACCAGGTTGATTCACCCCGCCCCGGATAGGATAGTGTGGTGTTTTGGGGAATGGCAGCCGCTCTATGACCCGATGCCCTGGGTCGACTATCACGAAGGCTTGCCTGGTGGCACGATGATTAATCCAAACGTCAAGACGGTCGTGGTCGTTGATGATCTCATTGGCGAGGTCGACGGGCGTGTGACAGCGCTCTTTACCAAGGCAAGTCATCATTGGAACTTGAGTGTCGTGTACCTAGTCCAAAACTTGTTACACAAGAGAAAAGACCATCGCAGGCCCAGTTTAAACACGCAGTATTTAATGTTGTTTAAAAACCTAAGTGACGCCTCAAAAATACACCATACCGCCAAACAGATGTACCCGGGGCACACGGCCTTTATGCGGGAGAGTTTTGAAGACGCGACACGGGATCCCCACGGGTATTTACTGATTTGAATTTAGTGACTTGAAGCAAACAACGCCCGAACATCATCACATACGTCGTACCCGGCAGCATCCAGGTCGTGTACATGCGGAAGGTATAAAACCCGACACCAGACCCTCACCCGGCTCAGTCTTCAACACCCCCACCGTGTGGATGGATGAATGGATGGACAGCATGTCTGCTCGCGTGAAAACACAGTTACCAACGTTACGTGTCTTGGCCACCTGACGTTGTCCGTGCCCTTATTCGTGGTAATGACAACCGTGTCTTGGCGTGTTTGTGCGAGTATGCTATAAACATGTTACAGGGGAACGTCCCTCTCACACAATGTCAAAAGTCCCGATTACAACAGTATAAAACACTGCTCTGGCTCCTGGCTAACAATGCCGTCAGTCTTAAACGGAAATGGGCCGTCGTTCAACGTTGTGGATTTTTACTCAGCGCATTAGCGGCAGCCTAAACAGGCCTCGTGAGTTCGGAAGCCTTGCAACGCGCTGCCACCACCACCAACAAGTGGCAGGATGGACCACACCCAGTGCAGTACCCTGAAAACCTACACGTCAAGGCGTTACGCACGCTCGATCAGGAGATGGAAGCGATATTACGACGATCGACTCTGTCGGACACTGAGAAAATTCAACAGTACCATCAGACGTTGCAGCGTTTTTTATCTTTCACGAGCGACACCGTGGGGCGTCCCGGAGACTATCACCACTGTGAACCCCACTGACCCCACTGGGGTAAACATCACCATGACCACCACGGTCACCACGAACATGAGCACCGCCCCCCCCCCCCCACCGCGGCGGGGAGGCTTATTCACCCCAGGGAAAACCTTCGGGTGGACGCCTCGGAGAGCCGCCGGACGAGCCTCAGGGCGAACACCAGCAGGGCGAGCCGCAACCACGCGACAGGTCGGTTTATCATCCGAAGGGAGAATCGCCGGGTGACCCTCAACGAGAACACCGGCAGGACGATCACCCACTGCGCAAGCTACTGGGCGACAGCGACGTCCACCTCTCCGTTGGAGTCCCTATTAAAAGACCAACGGCCACCCCACCGCCTCCGTCTTGTGTCTGTCTGTGAGGCCGACATGTTTAACGTGATCCTACCCAGCAACACTTCAATTGGGGGGGGTCCCAACATTACCGTCACCCATAACACGACCTAACTCTCCCAGGCTATACGGTTGACGGGAGAGTAGGAATGAGGCTTAGTGAGTGTCCAGTGCCCCCACACTTGGTACAACGTCAACCTGACGAACAGTACATCGGCATCATCCACCTCTACTATCGATCCATGGAACCCATGAACCGGCTAACGCTTCCTGCAAGGTACAAACTATCAACCAATGCGCTGGCCGAGGGTTTGGACCAGTTGTTGAAACACACACATCTCTCCACGCTGCACACCATAAGAGACGCCTTGACCTTCGAGTTTGATGACGTGTCAGGTGTTTCAAATCACGTTCTAGAAGAAGGTTCAGTTTGGGTTAAGTGAGCGACTGCAGGTGTTGATGGGGATCGAAATCGAAACCATCGTCACCGTAGTGGGTCAGCAACCGTACGAAGGGGTACATAACCGGTTTGATGAGCTGTATACCGGGCTTCAAGCTTTGTTCGTGTACTGTGACGTGATAGAGCCTGGCGTGGTCGGTGATACCCTACCCCCTCTGTTGTGGACGATGAGCATCGACCATCGCAACAACGGATTACAAGTCAGCCGTGAATTGCAACATATTCAATACCTCCCCGTGCAGAAAAAAGAGTTCACCACGGTGAAAATCGATATAAGACACGACTATGGACAGTTGGTGCCGTTATCCCGTGGTAAGGTGATCGTGACACCACACTTTCGACGGAAGGAGCGACTCATTTTACCTTACACAATGACGGCTCGACAACAAACCTACCTCAACTACTACATGCGACAAGCCGGTGGCGGTGGGTTTAACGTCTTCAGAGGAGGTTTCCACCAACGGAGTCATGGTGTGTGAAAAATCTTAAGCATGTGTTCAAAGCGTGTTCAAACTGGTAAAACCTCTAGCCTTGCAGCGCCAAAGCGGTCGGCCGACAGTCGTTGTGCTGTGGTCTCTAGCCGTACAGGATGTGGTTCAGGGCGTGGCACTCCAACGGGCCATGAAACGGCGTGAGAATGAAGCCTCCCAACATCTCATCACCCAAGCCAAACGCCAGCATTAGCGATGGTGGTCCTGTGGAATTCCGCATTACCAACGCTGACAATGACTCGTATTTGCATTTGACCTACACCTTTTTGTACCTCAAAGCAAAAATCGTCGAGGGAGATGGTACGGATTTGGTGGAGGAGGATCAAGTCGCCCCCACGAACCTGTGGCTACACTGTCTATTGCAGCAGTTCGATGTCAGTTTGAACGATGTACCCTTACCAGGCTTACATCGTAACCGTACTAACTCACGGACGCGAGGCGAAAGACTCCCAGCTGGCCACATCCCTCTGGCACAAAGACAAGGCGGGACGGTTCAACAGCAACGACGATGAAAACCCAGTGTTCGTACATCGCCCGATACGCACGGCAAAAATTCGTTCGATAGACATGCTAGGCCGTTTGTACACAGACATTGGGTTTTCTAAACCGCTATCTCCTTAACCACGTCGTCGCGCGAGTGCGACTCACCCGTGCCAAAGATGCTTGAACTTACTAACCAACCAAGAAGAACCCGATTATAAAGTCATTCTCCAAGACGTATAAATGCACGTTCGCAAACTACAAATCAGTCCACCCCTCCAGCTCGCCCATGCCAAGATCTTGGAAAAAAGCCCGGCTAAATACCCGATTCGACGCGTGGTTCCTGGGTGTGCTACCGAAAGGCCTCATTCTCTGCATGGTTGACAACACAGCCGTCGACGGTAATTATAGCGAAAACTCCTTTCCATTTCAACACATGGACTTCAACTACCTGGCGCTGCACATGAACGATCGACAAATTCCAGCACAGCCCTCACACCATGCTACAACTACAACTCGTACGTGCAGTTGTAATTTACTTGTTCACCGGTGAGGGGAAAGCCTACCGGGACGACGGGAACCACATCTCCCGGCACGAGTTTCAAGGCGGCTACACCTTGTTCTGTCCCCCAAATTACACAGGGTAGCTGAGCTTATCCCCATTCAGGCCACCTCCGCCTGGAGATGAAGTTCCGAACCCCACTCCCCAAGATGATCAACATGATTTGTTAGGCGGAATTCGACAACGTGATTGAAGTGGTCCGCAACCGCCAGATCCAGTGTGACTTCTAGACCTAAACCCATACACACACCAAAGATAGTGAAGAGAAAACACACACGATGACCACCACGCAAGTTCAGCAGGCGTTGAACGAAGACCCCCGGACATCCCACGTGTTTCAAGGCATGTTTCCCCAGAATCATAGACCACCCCGCCCACATCCACCCGTCGGGTATTTCTTGAATACGAACCCGATCGACCCGGGGAACACTGGGTGGCTGTGTTCTTTAATCGTGATGGTCAGGTCGAGTATTTCGATTCGTACGGCCTACCTCCGCTGCCGCCTTTGATTGCGTGGTGGTTGGCCAAGACGACGCTACGTTGGACGTGGAATACACAGACGTTACAAAGTGACACGACAGCCGTGTTACCTCAATATTGAGCTCGAGACGGGCACTAGCCACAGATCGTAGCCCTGTTTGTATGCCCACCCCTGGAGAACGACGTAATGGTGTACGATGTAATTCATGGTCAGTGACCCGTTTTGGACCACAGACCTGAACTTTGAACCTTGTAAAAACACAAAACAAACAAGGCAATAGGGTCAAATGTTGTTGTTATCGTTCGTGTTGTTGGTATTGTTAAATAAATAAAATAAAAAAATGAGTGCTCACCAAAACTTGTGTGTCCTAGTTTGCGTCTTGTTAAAGCTAGTATTGAACTTAGTGTGTGTGCGTGTGTGGAAAAGGGGTGTGGGGGGATCTGGTGTTAGATTGTAATTGCATGACATAAAGAACGCTTTTGTAAGTATTGGGTGGTCCTAAAAAGGACCGTTGGATTAACCATCGTGGTGGTAAAGATGGTAAAGCGTAGAACGAGAAGAAGAAGAAGAAGGTCACTGGTGGTGGTGATGGTGGTAGAAGATCTCTGGTGGTGGTCATGGTAGAAGTTCGCTGGTGGTGGTAGTAGAAGGTCTTTGGTGACGGAGAGTTTTTGTTATGCTTTAAGAGGAAATGGAGGCAGACAATAGGTCGGGGTGCGTGGGTCTCCGGAAGCTCTGAAGGTGCTACAAGCTCGAAGATGTATCTTAGCAATTACAGGCTCAAAAATAAATCATATCCCAAACTAAAAACCTTCTTATATGCATCGTGGTTTCAATTGAAACTTTAACAAAAAATTATTCGCTAAGTTCTGCATTAAATAATATAAGAGCCCTCTGGCTAAGGGCAGTTTGTTTGAAGAGTAGCAATGCTATCTTTACTTAGCAATGGAGGAAAATTTAACTTTCCAACATTATGGAAACGCTTCACATATTGTTTGTGCTAGTGTCAATTATTGTTGGATTACACCGCCGTCATATAAGCGAAATAACCTGAAGCATGGCGAAAAACACCAATAAATAAATCAATTAAATACTATTAGAGTGACGCATGTTTTAATTTTACAAATGTTGTTGTTTTTTTCTTCATTTTTTTAATTGCATACGTGACAAAAGCCATACATTGAGCAATGCTCTCAGTTCAAACTACATGTATCTACATTAAGGGTCTTTGTGCTATTTTACTTGGTTTCATGTCTATTTTTATCTTCGGCTAAACAGACTCCCAGAGACCATTGTATTGACATTGCAGTGAAATTTGCACACAGAGCCCTTGTGAAAAGAATATGTTCGTAATATTGAAATTTTAATTTTTTTTTATATTTTTAACTTATTAATTTACTGACTCACCCACTGCCATTGATAGGGAGTTCAAGGTCGAGTTATGTCACAAGAGATAGAAACTGCAACCATGAACTGTATAAAGCTATAAACCAGCAGATTTTGACCATATGAAGAAGCTCTAGGGTGCATAAACTGGTCGATGATAGACTCACATGATTGTGTAAAGAATGCATTTGATTTCTTTTATGATATTTTGTTTTCAATTATGAGCGAATGTATTCCTAAAGTTCGTTTACGAAGCAGTTTATTCTCTGTCTGGTATGGCCAGGATCTAATTGCTTTAGTTAAGGAGAAAGAAACGGCTTACGAACTGTTCAAAACTAATGGAAAGTTAATAAAAGTTGAATATAATAACTTTACAAATGTCAGAAAAGAACTTTGAAACGCTCAGAAAACTAAATATGTTGATTATGTTAAAATGATCGAAGAGGAAATAAAAGATAACCCAAAAAGATTTTGCATTAATATTCAAACCCGAAAAGGTAAAAAATAATATTCCTCATTCTATGAAATATGATGATAAGGTACTGACTAAAGACAGTCAAATTGTGAATTGTATGAATGACTATTTTATGTCCGTTGTTTATTATGAACAGCCCATAATTTTACCTGATATATCTTGTGACTCACATGGCATTGTATGAAATATTGTATTGACAGCGGATGACGTTCGGCAAATTTTGCTCGCCCTGCATCCATTTAAATCATGTGGATATGTTGGAATCACAGGTTCTATTCTACAAACGTGTGATCACGAGCTTACTCCACCGCTGTTGGAACTTTTCAACAAGTCCTTACATTGTGGGATCTTTCCAGATACGTTGAAAAAGGCAAATATAGTGCCCGTTTTTAAGTCTGGCAACAAACAGGCCGTATGCAATTATAGACCAGTTTCGTTACTGCCCTTGATTGGAAAAGTTTTGAAAAAAGCTGTAAACAAACTCTTTAGAATTTTCGTGGAGCCTAAACTAACATCAGTACAACATGGGTTCAGGCCTAACATGTCAACAGTTACAAATTTGGCATGTTTTACGGATTATATATCTGATGCTTTTGATCATAAACAGCACGTACACGCCATGTTGTCTGATGTTTCTAAAGCGTTCGACAGGGTCAGCCATACTTTGCTTCTTCACAAATTGAAATGTATTGGAGTTAATGGAAATGTTTTGAATGTTTTGAATTGGTTTAATTCCTACTTACGATGAGAAAACAACGAGTAATAGTAAATGACCCATGCTCTAACTGGACTAACGTACCATCGGGTGTGGGTTTGTGAAGAGAAACTGTCAGGAATTTAAGAATGTTAATGCAATAAAATCTATCTATATTGCTTTGGTCAGAAGTAGCATTGAATACGCCCATGTAATTTGGAATCCTTATCAAAAAAAGCGAATCGAAAGTGTTCAGCGGCCTTTTATTAATTTTCTGTCCTTTAAAGCATCTGTTTTTTATGAACAGAAAGACTATTTATCTCTCTGTAAACATTTAATCTTCCCACACTTAAAAGTAGGCGTAAATATACTGATTTTGTTTTTCTTTACAATTTCGATGGCCTACACAGTAATTTTAATTTATATATTTTAGTCAGCATGTTGACTTTTGAAATACCTAAAAGATCCTTGAGATGTTAAGATTTATTTTACCCACCCGCAAGTCGAATTATAATTCGTAAAAAACATGTCGTTATAAATAGATGCTAATTACCTTTTAACGAAATGAATAGACCGGATGGTTTAGACTGTTTTACATGTGTAAGTTCTTTTAAACCTAATCGTAGATATATTTTATACAAATAAATTTCACCCACAAATGTATTCATTTGTAAACTTAATTTATGGTAAATTATGTAGCATATTAATTTTCTGGATTGTTTTAAACAACGATGTTCTATCTGTGATCAAATGTTTCTATAAACGTCTATACATTCAGTTTCCATGAAAATTGCGTAAATTTTACTTATTTAATCTATCTGTGAACATCATCACGTTCAAAATTCTAGTCATGCTATATATTTTCCAATCATGTTAAATTTATGTCATATCCCATCTGTTATATGTTATAAGCTCTGTAAATGGATTTCATATATCTGAGTCAGAGTCTGAGGTCAATAAAATAAATAAACTTAAATAAACATGGCTAAATCTAAATGCGCCATAAATACCTGCGCATAAGACGAAGGCATTATGTTTATCAACTATACTTCACTTTCCCACGCTAAAATGTAGGACATTTTTTACGATCTTTTTTCATCCGTCACAATTTTGTACAAAGGCAATACAATTCTGTCTCTCATTTTATAATTTCATATATTTCACCTAGTTACCTACATACATTACATATATACGCAACACACAATGGCATAGGAGACGGGTCCATTCCTTCGCCTATTTGTCCTCAACACAAAGAGTAGATAACTAAAGAAAAACAAAAAACAACAATAAGATTACATGATAAGTAAGACTTTCTGGATTTTCAACTTCATGGTTTATTCATACACATCATTTGTGTGAAGATACTAGCCCCGTTTTCAAGCTAATGAGGGTAATATGTTGTTTAAATTGTGCTTTAAAGACCGCTTCCCGAGATGGATTTCGCGGCACGTCCATCACATACTTTATTTCATCTTTTTCACAAAAATTTGTTGTTAATTTCATTTACATTACCATAATTTAATTGAAAAAGAAAAACAAACTGTCATAACAATAAATTATTATTAATAACAATATATAAATTAAATGTCTTATAAGAATGTTAGTCAATTAGAAAAACGTAAGTAAAAATGTAATCTATTTACAATGTACATACATGTTATTTACAGTGTATTTCTATGTTTGGTTTTATTGTTATTGCCTGTTGGCAAATAATAGTTAATATATATTAAGATTCAGTGTCTCGTCCCCGTCCTTTGCACACAGAGTCGTCCAAATAACTGCTGGTTCCTCGGGATAGAATGTGTCATTGTGTTTGCTGGTCATTCTCTATCCCTAGTGCAGTTGCAGTTATATTAAATCTAAAAATACAAATCTGTGCCTGTAACTGTGCTTTTAGTGAGCACATGGGGCAGCCTGTCAGTCTCCAGGCTGTAGTTGCGTTTGGTGTTTCACAAATGGTTCAAGGAATCACATATTTATCTAAAATTGTCTTCTCTGTGTGGTGTTATAGTTATGTGTGTAGCCAGTTCCACGTTTTCCTCTTGAGTCTGTAAGGTTGTAGTATGTTACTGTAGTATATCTGTAAAGCGATAGATAATGTGTGTAGCATAGGAATATCAGAGAATTTTTAAAAAAAATATTAATAGTAACGGCAATAATAACAATGAGCATGATGTTGTTAATAAATATTTAAAAAAACAGCGCTAATAATAATAATAACACTAAAAACTATAATTGAAATAAAAACAAATATAAAAAAGGAAGAAACCTTTTAACTATTTTTTTAGGGGAGTATTTCATGCGGCCCACACAGAACATGGTATCTCCGCCTCCGTACTCCCTGTAGTTCATTCAGGTGTTGATTTAATCAATTTTGTTTACTTTTATATTAATCTTGTTTACATTTTAAACGTGAAATCGGGTAAGCTTCCTACCTCCTCAAGGAGAGTGTGACAGACTGCCCACAAAGAAATGGTATCTCCGCTGCCACGTTCCCTGTTATTTGTTGTTCTACATTTGTTTAATTTAGTACTTCATGTGACCTTGTTTATGATTTTGGTTTGGTTTTTAACATGTTGTTTGTATAAATGTCATATGGGTTGGTTTGTATGCGTCATCCTCTAGGCTACTGTAACACACAGCCCACTCAGAACATGGTATCTCCGGTGCCACAACACATTTCCGGATGAGATTTATCGATAGATTTTAAATTGTATAATATGTTATACTATATTGAAATATCCTATGCCCTTAAAGTAAACGATGATGAGCTGGTATACAGGTTTTATGTCTCGTTTAGGATTTATGTAGCAATGCTGTCTTAACTTAGCATTGGATGAAAATTAACTTTCCAACATTATCAAACACTTCACATCTTGGCTGTGCTAGTGTCAAATATTGTTGGAATACATGGCCGTCATATAAGTGAGTAACCTTAAATGAATAACAAAACACAAATCAATAAATCAATCAATTCAGACGCTGGATGATTTAATCATGAACTATAATCATACTTTTAGGTTGATTAACGTTGCTTCATTTAGCAGTATGACAAGAAGTCCATAAACCAGACGTGTGAAACGCCGTATTCAGTAGTGTAGATGGCATTGTTTCCCTCGCCCATGTTATAAGAGATAGGATAGTGTAAGTTGCGCGCAGTAATTTCGCAGAAAATTCCCCAATCATTTGAGTTGTACCCTGACGTCCCGCGTGTCGGAACATCCTTCGACACTATCGGTACCGGTACAGTTATCAGGGAGGTGAATGTAAGCAATAATATTACACGAAAACGTATAATGTTTGCCGGATGGTTTGTGCGCATGCGTGGAAATCAACCTAAGTACTCCCCGGATTTGTAACCAAAAAACCCCCACACCAAACAAGCCTGTTTCTTGGGTAAAATATCGTTTAAACAAAACACTGTACCTTTTTATGTATGACTTGTTGCAAATAATTTAAATTTCGTCCGCTGAAAGTATTTAAATAATGATGTAGCTCCAATGACGTCATCATATCAACACAAGAATAGCCTTCAGACGTTAACAATAAACACGTGGATAACTCAGTCATATGATGAAAGTAAATCCATGCGAGTTACCTCTGTTTCGTTATCCGTTTGATAACCAGAAGGCCGAGATAGCTAACTGACAAGTGAACTGTTAATTAATTATGAACAAATTAGGAACTCAGGAATATAAGGAACATACACACTGTATTTGTAAGCCACGATGGGCATCTACATTTTAGCGCGAGTACAGCAAACAGCATTGGAACAAAGCAAATTCTAATGCGTCTCCAAACAGTCTTTATATAGGTCAGTGGGTCATGAATATTCAATATTCCATTGAAATAAGCTCTCCATCAGAGGTTATTTGCGGGACGGAAATGGCAGAGGTTGTTCAGACATGCTTGTCATCCTGTGTTTAGACCGCCTCTTTCATATTCTAAGAAAGCCCCAACCTGAGTGGGTGGGGTAAGGCGAGGTCATGCGAAAGAAGCTGTTGTAGACTCAAGTTAACTCAGGTTTTTCCGTCTATGGAGGCAAGGTAGGAAAGGAAGAGAAGCTTAATGCGACTATCTTCTTTTCGCCTTGCCTCGGGAAGATGCGTGCAACAAGCATGTGACCTCAATTACTGTAAACCGCATGTAGTTTATTGATAAGCAAGCCGCTGCTATCTACAATGAGAAGGTTATCCACCTTGTTAGTACCGGTAACCATGTAAATGTAATTATGTGTAAACAATATATGTACATTAAAGGGAAAAACAATTGTTTTTCGACCTAAACTTATTATTTTTATTGCATATTTTCAAAGAAAAACGTCTGTATTGCATTGCAATCGAATTAGCATAACCGTTAATTAGTTAATTTAACAGGCGGGACTGACGTCACAGTTGTCTTTCCCTTTAAGTATGTAACTTTTGTCAGAATATCTAAAAAGGTAAAACATAGGAAAATTGTTTCTTTATTTAGTTTTTGATTGCTGTGCATCGCATTTCACACGAAAAGGCATGTCACGTATATGGGCAATTTGTAATGCTGATGTTTAGTGGGAAAACCTGGGATATAGTACATACTATATCCCAGGGAAAACTGAGAGGCAAAATGCTGATGCAACAAAAGATCATCTTCTTGTTGCCATAAAGCTCTGTGAGTACGAGGTAACTGGAACCTCCCTCTCAACTGCCCACCCTAACACACAGTTCATAGATTTACAGTGCTAGGCGCCACAACGAAAAAGCTTAATATTTACCTTAAGTTCAGAGGGCGACAGAAGACAAAAAACTACAACACCACTTTACAACGTTAGGACCCCTTAGAGCTTTTTTCATTTTGTTCAAAAGATAAGAAAAGAAAATTCTCTGAGACAAAACGAGAAAGAACACACCCTAACGTAGTTCATATCACACTTGCAATAGTTTCAAAGCATCAAGACAATTTAAAAATCTCCCAGAAAATACGCCGGCAACTAATGACCTCCATGTTTTGAATATGTGTGAGTCTGTGAGTCTGGGAGACTGATAAGACAATTATCTCCCCTGGAAAATAAGTTAAATGTTCCACATTGGTTTCAAAATAGTGTCATAGTTAACTCAGTTTTGGAGCATTTTGTTTTTTACCAAATCATCATCCACGAAAAGAGAATCCTAAGGTATTTGAGAGAATGGTCTTTTTTGACACATTTCTACTATTTCCAGCTCTATTGGCGTATATATGGAGAGTTGGTGTCTGTAGGGGTGGGTAGCTATGCAATACTCTCATTAAGTTGGTTGAATACCCCGAACATATCTGTTTTTCGACAACACTTCACCCACTTTCATTATTGACTATTGTTGTCATTTTTACTAGCAGAGTCCTCTCATAACACATCTGAATGGTTGCATAGAAGTTGGAATTGGAATCCGAGTTCCATTATATGCGAATAAACTGCCAAGGGTTTTAATGCAGAGTAGCTCGGAATAAAACTCTTGGCTAGCGAAGATGGATTTACCCAGGATTCCACATCCAATTCATGTTCTTCGAGGTTTCTCTATTTTTCGCCAGAGGGCGATTTGTCAACAATCATCTTTGGCCTAGTCACAATGCCGTTCAGACTGGGTGTCATACTTCTGCTTGATAGACTTCTGGTAGAAGTGTACCATTTATATACAAAACACCCCAAATGTGTACAAGAAGTGGAGTCTAGGCTGACCTCCGCTCCCCCCAGTCACAGAAACACCCTCCCATCTAACAACTCACCAACAAAATTATAAAATAAGTAGAAAAAAACTGACCTCCCCTCCCCCCAGTCACAGAAATACCCTCCCATCTAACAAATCACCAACAAAATTATAAAATAAGTAGAAAAAAACTGACCTCCCCTCCCCCCAGTCACAGAAATACCCTCCCATCTA